>JAOTRH010036961.1:0-20521 GCA_034768845.1 Heliamphora exappendiculata
TTAAATGAGTTAAAAGTTATTTTTTAAGTGTGATGGTCATGAGTAAAAATAATACTAAAATTTAATTATTTAAAAATTTTAAATTTATTAATTTTGAATAATAGTTTTCCAAATTTAATATTTATATTTTGCAATTAAAATTGAAATATAAAATAATAATTAATTATAAGTACTATATTATGAACCTATTTTGGGATAGGTCCCAATCACTTACAAAATATTTTAAGAGATATTTTTTTTAAAATTTTATCAAATTAAGAGACACAAATGCCCTTTTTGCATATTTTCGGGTTATACATGATAAGTTCGAATTTTGAAATTTCATTTTGTAAACCATGAGGTTCAGTATATTAAAAATATTTTTATCCCAAATTTTTTTATTGTGATTTACAGAATCATCACCTTCTTTCATTATTGACCGAATTCTTTTGCTATTGGAAATCGTTCTTTCTGAAATCTATTTTTTCAATTCTTTCAAAGTAAGTTTACTAGATTCCATATTATATCATTTGCTTGTAAGATTTTTACATTACTGCTGACATTTTCATTTGCATTTGATTGATTAGCATGCCATATTGTATTTATAATCAGTTTTGGTTGGATATGTAAGAATGAGTCCGAATATAAGAACTCTCTTATATGTTGATGGAAATAAACATTGATGTTTAGTATATCTCGCTTGGATGATTGTATCATTTAGCTTCCATTATAATAACACGATACTAATGTCATATTCTCCTTGCATGGACTGAAGTTAATTTTGAACTTACAGTACAGAGTATCTCAATGATATTGTAACCGATATAGTTTAGTGCATAATCATGTGTATACTATGAGGTTAAATTTTTATTCTCAAATCCAATCCCAACATTGTATAATGTCAATTTATTCGTGTGGATTTAATCTTTTGTTTACAATAACACAATATATACTTCTTATCATATTCTTTTTGCATGGACTAACAAAAACTTTGAATTTACAGTATAGTACCAGAGACAATGAATTTAAGCACTCTTATTATGAGTTTAAATTCTCATTCACATTATACAATACAGTTAATATACATTGTTCCCTAGCAAACCCAATCCCAACATCGTATAATATTCTTTTATTCATGTGAATTTAATCTTTCGTTTACAATAACACAATATATATTTCATATCATCTCTTCGTATGAATTGATGAAAACTTCGAACTTATAGTATAGAATCCAAAGACAATTGATTTAGGCACTCTCATTGTGAGTTTAAATTCTCATTCATATTAAATAATGTAGTTAATATACATTGTTCACGGTTCATAATAAACACAGTTGACAGTTTGATTAATATACAAATGTAAACTGAACTATATAGTCTCATTGTATAATGCTAGTTGGTGTTTCAGATCTCAACATCGTATAATGTCCTTTTATTCGTCTGAATTTAATCTTCCATTTACAATAACACAATATATACTTCACATTAAATTTGCAGTATAAGTTCACTTTACCCTATTTAATTAGTATTTTTAGCACTGTTCTACATAGTATCATTGTTCTCATTGTCCTCATTCACAAAAATCCAAACAGGGCCACATAGTTTACTGAGCCACATAAATGAGTTAATATGTTAACACTAGAATCAAAAAATTAGAATCACTCACATCTTATTGTTGGCATAGAAGTACCAATCCTGACTATGTCAATCCTAGTAACATAGTAACTAGCAGCTAACATAAGGAAGTTACAAATACTAAGAGTGTCAGAACCCAACCAAATCCTATTCCTTCTCCCCAAATAAAAGGAACCGAATTAAAAAAATAAATTAAAAAAAATATTGTTAAAACATAAGGAAACCTGTCCTTGATGACCCCTACTTGCATACAAATCCCAAACAACCTAAAGCATCACCAGATTCAAAATATGTAATAATTATCCCTAAAATTTCGTGAATTGCAGTAAACAGCACAAAATTCAAATCAACAACACTAATTGTGGTGACACAATCGAGTTTTACCAACAACTCAAAACTTAAACAATTGAATGGATTAATGTAACTGTTTGTATGGCAAATGACCAAATCAACAACACTAATTGTGGTGACACAATCGAGTTTTACCAACAACTCAAAACTTAAACAATTGAATGGATTAATGTAACTGTTTGTATGGCAAATGAGCAGTGTGATAACTGCACGCATTTAGCTGAATACAATAGGTCAGCTACACAACACAATGAGAACATACGGGTGCAATGATAACATGCATGTTAAATACATTCCAATTACACATTCAAATCATGACAAAATGATTCAATTAAAGAGATGATATAGTACATTGACATAGTACCATGTCATTGTTTCAATTATAACCTATCCCAATAGGCAACAATTACACATTGTACTGAGAAAGAGTGGTAATGAATAGCAATGACTTGCTTTGGCAGTGAACAAGCACTGAGAAATGCCACCAGTGAACTGAGAACTGTCAACACTGAGAATTAGATGAAACTAAGAACTGTCAGTTAATACAACTACTACCATTGAACTGAGAACTATAAGTGAACTGCTAACTATCATCACTAAGATCTGCTACCATTGAACTGACTTTGAGATCTCAAAATTGCTAGCTTTTGATTTGGTTTAGTCTAATCTACTTCATCGACTGATCTATGTCAAGCTCGAGTTGTATTGGTAGTGTCCTTCAACATTCTCATAGGATCACTAAGAAATGTATGGATGATTTCAACTCGCACTCTCCTACAGTCATCAATTATCAATATACTCTCTACATCTCTATTTGTTAGGTATTGCTTCAAGATGTAGCAGACAATCACCCCACAATGTAGTCTGCACATTTTGCACACAAGAAATCAATATATTTTTAATATGCTTCGTTGTCTATTACTTAATTAAATACACAACATATAACATGATGTACTTACATTCCAACACACATTAATCCACATGAAATCGCAGAGCACTGAGATTTGATTACTTTGGGTGAGAAGTTCTATTACAGAGCACTGAGACTAGATTACGGAGAATCAAGATGGTTCATATACAAAAAATAAAAAATACCCACATGTTGAAATAACAAATACGGGTCAATGGAATCATGTATAAGATTTCAAAATACTCACATTGTGCAATAAGAACTACAGGTCACAAAACAAAATACATACAACTAATGAAAATGTGGTATATCATATATGCTGGTTATATACAATCATTTAAACACATTGTAAGCAAAGAAGGAAAGTTCAATGTCATTGTTGTTTAATCAAATCAAATGATAAACTCACGTGGTGATTACCAAACTTTGTTAGTGTATTGTACAATTTTTGCAACCACGATCAATGCACAAGGGTAAATGTCAAAATAAGAATTGTCGAATAAGAATGTTTGTCACATATATGGAGAATCAAATATCACATCTAGGATTTGAATTTCAAAAACCCTATATGAATCAAATCTAAATGGAGAGATTTCACACCTAGGGTTTGCATTTACGAAAGCTTGAAAATGGCAATGTATTCACTTTCTCTTCCTAGCCATTTTTCACGTCGTTGATGGTCGTTGAACGCTAATATGGTTTCAGATGGGGATGTCGCTGAGATATTTGGGACTCCAATTTCTATCGTTGAAGATTATGAGAAATCAACTAAAGTAAATGGTTCTTTCAATTTTGGCGAGGAATGCAATGATCGATTTTAACAATGCGAATGAGTTTTGAGTGCCAATGAGTTGGTTAAATGAATGGCACTTATGTAAAAACACAACAAAATAAGACTTAACGGAATAAAAATTTTCAAATGGAACTTATCCCAAAATATCCTACCAATATGGGACTTCTCACTTGAGCTCCAAAATATAAAATTATATTTCTCAAAGTGTATTTAACAAATAATAATGAACTTAGATTTTTAAGTTAAAACTAACTCTCAAAATATTTAAATTTATTTAGGTGTACATTTTTTAAAAAGGCTTAAACCAATATTTTTTTATTACTCACTGAAAATTGTATTTATTTTTCTAATTTAATCAAGTAAAAAAAAAGTGATTCCATCCGATAGTTTATGCAAAAATAATTATATACAAAGAGTATATATAGATAGTGACTTAATTAAATTTTATAAAAATATCATAATTTAAAAAGGCTTCAATAAATTCCTATATATATTTTAAAATCTTATTATATCATATTTCTTCAGTTATTACAATAATAGATCGTTTCCAAAATTATGAAAATACCAAACAAAAAAGAAAAGGTAAATAATTAAATAAAGAAATTTATCCATAAACAAAATAGAAAGATTCCAAAATCAAGAACTGTATCAGCCGATAGAATTTATAGAAATATGGATATACATCTTTTTTATGCAATATTTTTTTAAAAATCTTCTAACATAAATTAGGATTTATTTTAAGAAAATTTCCTAGAGAATCTCTTAAAAATCTCGTTTTAAATTTTGAATATTAAGATTTACTAACTCATCTATATTATATATTATAGCAAAATATTATTAGTTATTTGAAACATAAACTCTTAATTCAATTTTTTTACATTCTTAAATTTATCAAATATAAAAATATACATGTCAATAAATTATTAATTTTTATATTAATTATTAATTTTTTAATCATTATGATAATATCATTCAAATATTTAATTTATAACTTCAATTAGTACTGTATATAGAAAAAAGTCTAACTAAATATATTAATCTCTACTATTTTTATAAAGTCAAACTTAAATATTAATTATAATATATTATAAAATTATGGTAGTTTTAAATATATTTGTTACAAAATTTGTGGATCATTTTATATTTATATTTTCTTATTTGCGACTTCATTCACCTATTTAATTTTTATTTATATAAAATAATATATTTAATTATTTTTTAATTTTCTTAATATGTTTATCATAGAACTTAAGGATTAGTAAGAATTTCTTCATTTTTTAATTTTGTTTTCTTCATTTTGTAATTTTTATCACAATATCATCCGGTTTTAAATGTGTAATTTATAAAACTAAAATTTGTTGGTGATATTAACCAATTTAATATCAAAATTATTGCCAATGTTGTATACTAAAAATCATATTTTGGGTTTTAATATTTAATTTTATTTATTAATAAAATTAGTTTTTTTATTTTATGAGATTCTTAATGAGTAAATGCATGCGTTTTATTACTTATTTAATGATTGTGTATGACTGTATTTTATACTACATAGTATTTAATCTAGTGTGTAGAGTTTGACTTATACACAAAAAATCAGATTATCAGTTCTTGTAGAATATAAGTATTTGGTTCATGATCTTAGATGGAATTGGGCACAAAGCCGGTACAGCTGTAACACAATATTTTAATAAATTTGTCTTTATTACGAATAATGATAATTGTTTCGACAATTGCTCTAATTTATTGTGCTAATACACTTTGTGTATATTATACAAGATCGCATGGGAGTAATTAATTTTGTACTAACTATATAAATTAATTTATACCATATGTAGCTAATCGATAGATCAATTGTGTATTTTAATTCGATAATCGTAATATTTTAATATGCTATCACTCAAATATAGATTGAGATAATGATGGTCTTGATATCATTAAATATTAAGTATTAAATAAGTAAATAAATATCCTGAAAAAGAATAAAGAATAGCAAAAGTAATAAGGTTAAAATATATGTTATTCAATAAAATCAATGGTAAAACGTAACCCGAATTTTATAATATTTTAGCATGTTATTATTTGAACTTAGAACTGAATAACTAATTGACTTGATTTGGTTAAATATTATATATTACATATGAATTAAATCAATTATAGAATAATATAAAATAATAAAAATAATAGTAAGATTAATTAATTGGGATGAGTTTAGAAAAACGAAATTGATAAGATTTGGGAATCAAATGATTTGCAAATAGGTGAGAATAATAGAATTTTATTATAAGTAATAGAATTAAGTTTTATACGATGCAGTTTAGTTATATTAGATTAATTTGATAACATTTAAATGTTACAAAGCAGTCTATTTTGTATATATTTTTCTTTTCAATGCGTAGAATATGATTTTAAGATTCTTGTATTTAAATATTAACCCAATTTTAGTGAAAATTTTACAATAATAAATGAATTGAGATTAAATAGTTATTCGATAACATCAATGGCAAGATTTATTCTGGTTATTATCATATTTTATTACATTGTTATTCGAATCTAAATTAGAATAACTAGTGGTCATAATTAGGCTAAATGTTATATATTAAATAAAATTTGAATATTATTACAATAATAATTTAAGAAAATTAGTACGAGCAAAATTTTAATGGGGGGTTTGCATAGTATTTAAATATTATTAGAGTTTAGCATTTAATTAATATTAGATTTTTATGTGACATAATTCATGGTGACACTTGAGTCATGTATTGTCTTTCTTATTGCGAGTGATACATTCTTTGAATTCTAAGTGAGTGGTTTAGTATGCTACATATTTTTTAAAATCACCCATATCCCTAATTGATTTTTAAAAAATAAAATAAAAATTTAAGAATTTATTTTGTATAAAAATATATGAATATTTGTGATGTAAAATTCATGGCATAGAAATTATTTTTGGCATATTCAAAAATTACATAAATTTTAATATTCAAATTATATATGGAACTTTTCATATTCAAATGATATATGAAACTATTTATACACCTTTTTGCAGCGTAACTTATGAGATTCTATTTTGGGACCATGTTCAAAGTTCAGGGGAAAGATCCTCTACGGAAATAACTCTGACCGCTAGAGAAAAGGGCACGGCCTCACGTTCGTGGTGACTCTAGTGCTCAACAGTTTTAGAAAAAAAACTTAGTATTGCGGATGACTCGGAACTAGTTTGTCTTAGATAAAAGACTTAGGCACCATCCTGTGGTGACTCTAAATTCGATGTTGGATCTAACGGGCTGAGAATACCCAAGTTTTTTTTATATGTGGCACTAGATACTTATTTTATTTATGATTTTCACTACTTATAAATAATCATATTATTATCACTATTGTGGACCTGATTCTTTTTATGATGAGTCGTGATATATTGATTACTCATTTTTTTTACTATGAGACCCATTGAAGTTATTTAGTGCACTGAAAATATAAATTTTGACAAGAGAAAACCTGATTTGTGAAATCACATAGATTTACCATCGTTCATTATATGTCATGATTATGTTCAATTATAGATATTTTGAATATTTTATTTTAGAACTGTATTTTACTACGTATACTTGTCATTCACCAAGCCATCGGCTAACGTTGTTTTTAATATTTTCAGGTGTTCAATGAAAAGACTAGTAAAGACTCCATTGTGTTTTGGGACTTTGTACTAATGACCTCATAAAAATATTTACTTTGCATTTTTATTGAGTCAGTATCTTTTGGCAACGAGTTGGCACTCAAATTAATATTTCATGAATGATTGTTATTTTCGGTTGAAAATCAAATTGATTAAAATCAATTGGTTATTTTCGTGAACAGTTATGCCCCACAAGATATTTGTTACAATTTGAAGCACTGTTTTACTTAAATTTCAGCAAGGTTTAAACTTTGTATGTTTCTTAGTTTGATGTTTTAATATTTTGGATTTCGTGGCTATTGATATGAGGCTCGTAGTCCATGACCGGTCATGTCTCCCAGATTTAGGGCGTGACAAGTAATTTTGGTTCTAGTATGTCAGTATTAAATATTTCTAATTATGTTCATTAGAAATGAAATATTATTTCTTATTAAGGCTAAAAATCTCCCATAAATTGTGTAAATATTTTTCATTGTTAGTGTCAATGTTTTTAAACCCAGATCGGACCGGCCGGTTCAACCGGTAACCGGGCTGGCCAACGGTCTGGTCAAACCCATTTAACCGGCTGGAAGTGAAAACCAGTGATTTTAGTGAAAATTGGCCTAAACCGCAGTTGAACTGATGATTCGAGCAAACCGGTACCAGTTCAAGGAAACCAGCTGAGTCCGTAAGTGTTTAAGTTTAATTAAAAAAAAAATTTATGATTTCTTTGAACTTATATTTTTTTCAAAGCCATACAAAACTGTTCATTTTAATTTTTGTTTATTTTTTTAAATAATTTTTTAACTGTGATGTAGTAAACTTTAATACTTTTTACTTGATTTATATTTTATTATGTTTGTCACTTATGATCATTTTATTTTAACTTAAGGATCAATGATACTCTAAATTTTAATTTTTTTTGTTTGAGATTCTAATTATTTAATTAGAATTATGCTTAGATTATGAGATTTCTTATTTTTTTATTTGAATTGTAAGTTAAATGTTATTTTTATTTAATATTTAAAAATTTAAAAATTATTAATGATATAGTTATGAGGTCACAGTTTGATTCCAATTCAATTCCGGTTGAATCGGTGATCCATCCACCCTTTTCTTTTTCCGATTTGTTCAACAGTCCAGGTTTAAAAACATTGGTTAGTGTATCAAATGGATTTACCATTATTGATCAATGTATACATCTGAAGGTTGGTGAAAGTAAAGACTATTTTTATAGTTTTTAATGTAATTGAAGTTCTATTTTAAGCATTTGTTGGGGTTGACTACATTTGGAATAACTTTTGCTAATGCGTAGTTATGCATATATAGTTGCACCCACTGGGAATTAGTAAATTTAGTTAGAAATAATTAAAGACAGCAACTAAAGTTATGAGGTACTTGTTAAAAACCAAAAACTATAAGTTCATTAATCATTATAAATTGTTTGTTTATTCAAACTTGAAGTTATGAAATTATAACATAGGCATTATAGGTCTTAAGATTGTTGATTTTTTGTTGAGACCATTAAAGAATCTTATGAAAAATTCAACTACAATTTGGCCATGTTTGTTTTAGTGGACTAATAGTCTGTCCATTTTATACTCTAAGGCCATGTTTGTTTTGGTGGACTAATAGTTCGTCCGGACTATTAGTCCGGAGTACAGTTCAATACCGCGTTTGTTAAGCCCCGGGCTAATAGTCCGTGCAGACTAATCTGGACTATTAATCCGCCAAATGGGGGATAATTAGTGAGGGGGGAGGTGTGAGATTAGGAAGGATTGTATTAAGGAGTAAATTTAAAATTTTAAAAAAATAATAAAAAATATTAAAATATTAAAATAAATAACATAAAATTTAACTTATTAATTTATTTACGTTAATTTTAAAATAAATTAACTTAATACAATGGTAAAGTATTATCTAGTCCGTTATTTAATCCCACTCAATCCAAAGATAAAAAAATTAATCCCACATCACTACTAATCCCACTTATTACCAATTCTTCCTCACAACTAATCCAATTTAATCCAGTCCGGATTATCAAACGAGCCCTAAGAATAATAAGGATAAATGTCAAAAGAAACTTATCGACATAAAGTACCTCGTTATGAGAGATAATATTGTTTAATAGAAAGATTTTAATGAGCATAAAGTATTTGGGTTAATGATTATGGATTTCATGACTCAAAAATTATTGACAATATAGTACAATGATCATATAATACTTACGAAACTTATTAGCCATTTTGTATTTAATTTCTCTCATTAATAGCTCATTTTATACACAATTTAAAAATTCTTAAAGAATAAAAGAAAAAACGTATACATAAAATTTTGTATAAGTTCATCCGTTAGGATGCATAAAGTGGGATCTGAATGGTTAACTTGTAGCACATTCATAAAGTTAGAGTAGTTCATAAAGTTAGAGTAGTTCATAAAATACGCATTTAGAGAATATTATACATCGTAATACATGAAATGAAGTACTTATAATAAGTATAACCGCCATAATTCATGTGTAGAGTTCTTTATTTGAGTAAAAGTATTTCACCATAGATGAAACGGGTAGTATAATAACCATATTTAGTTACTATCATTCATTAAATTATTAAAATCTTATGTGAACCAAGTGGAAAAATGTAAAAATTTCTTTATTATAAAATTTTTATATATGACTCATATAGATATCTATAGTTATTTGTATTATTTAATGAGTGATATATAAAGAATATATGTATTATACTAAAAAAATATTGGTGAAAAGTTGCATTTTTTGTAAATAGGTACCTATTACGAATAGGTGCAGTTGTTACTCCTTGATGGAAGAATATCGTTGGTTATAAATAAAGTGGAGTTCATAACCTAACTTTTAATGAAAATGCATGTGATCTATCAATAATTTTTATCAAGATGGCTATAAGTTAGAAGAATCACTCTGTAAGTGTGCAGTTCTTTTTTAGTACTTGAACTATCATAATTGAAGGTGCATTATGTATATTTGCGCAGCGTATACAAATGTCTATTTTACTTACATATTCTATTCAATCAAACACTTATTGGTACAAAAAAAATATTATACTAATAATTTAATTTATAATATTTTAGATACTAATAATTCATATACATTAATTGTCTAATGAAAATAGTGTTTCAATCAAACAAGCTTCAAGATATTATTTTAAAGAATCAATTACAATTAAAAAGCTTTGGTTCTAAACGGAAAAGATATACATACTTAATTACTTACAATTCCAATGCTCGTTTACTTGAAGGACTATGTTGTAAGATAATTAGTATAGTTAAATTATTAATACTTGAAGTATTATGGAATAAATTATTAATATAATTTTTTATCACCGCAAAGTGTTTGGATAAAAGTGGAATAACCTAAAAGTAAATAGTGCATTCTTTGGTTTAATATAGTTTTATTAAAGTATTATTATAAAATTGCTACAATGAAGATATTTTTGAACTAATAATTGTTTAAACTCCTAAACTCACATTGGAGGTGGAATAGTAGCAATATGATTAGGGATGGTAACGGGCTGTGTTCGGGGAGGAGTGTGTTCTCCCGCCTCCATCCCGTTTATTAGCGGGATGGGATTAAAAAAAAATAGTCAAAGAAATGGCAGGGGTGGTGGTGTAATAAAAAATATATTTTTTACTTTAAAATAAATTAATACTAACAATAATGACATAATAAGATATTAAAATAATAATATTAATCGATTGCTATAATTAAAAATAAAAAATACAAGTAAACAAATAAAAATAAATATAATATTTTTATATTTTAGTTCTATTATATTGTTAAAAAATAACATTTATATACATATTTATATATTAAATATATTTAATTTATTTAATCAGGAACGATGCGAGAAAAAACGGGGAGGAAATTGCAAATATCGCTTCCTACCCGTTACTTAACGGGTGCAGAAAAAATTCGAATAAAATAAAACGAGACGGGTACAGATATAATTGTCCTCCCTAAATATGATCTTAAGATAAATAATTTATACTCTTTTAAATATAATAAACTAAATAAAGAACTATAAGTAATCATTCTCATGTAATTCAATCAAATCCCTCATTTAATTCTCAAACAAACAAAACACAAGAGAAGACACAAGCAACTATTTCTTTTTCCTTTTGTAGAACCCAAAATCAACAAAAAAAAAATGAAAAAAATAAAAAAGAAAACTTCTTTTTAAAACCATTGTGCCTTTTAACTTTTTCTTTTCTTCCTTCTCATTTTTCTTGTATCCATTTGCAATTACAACAGAACAACTTTAGACCATTATGTGTCAGTGTTCTGATGCATAGATGACACCACCTATATGTCTCTCCCCCATTCCATGCCATTGACAATGATAGGACTTCTTTTCTCACTTTTTTTTTTCCCATTTTTTGTCCCCCAACAATTTAGACTCTGCCTTATACTCATGAAAAATGGAAAAAGACAAGATAAAAAGAAGATGGTGAAATTGATTGTTCTATATGTCAATTTTAATGATTGAGATGTTTGTAATTTAATGGTTTAAAGGATGGAGTGAGTGAGAACAATAAATGAATTTTTAATTGAATTTAATTTCATCAAAAAATTGAGCTTTTTTATTCTTCTATTAATATTTTAACACTAATTATTAGTGTATTACTTTGCACGAATAAAATAATAATATTATCACATAAAATATAGTTTAAATTCACAAAATTAATTTATACACACGTGCTTGTTGCCAAATTATGTACGAATCTTAGTTCTATGCTCTACATGCAACACAATAATAATAAAATAATTCAAAAGGAATCTTAGTTTTATGTTTTACTTGCAACACAATAATTATTAAAATAATTTAATAATTTTTTGGATCCAAACCCTATATTTTTCAGACTTTTTTTTATCGAGAGAAACTATAAAAGTAAGAAGTGTTGACCAAAATATTACAAAATTCAAAAAATAATTAAAATAAGTCAATTATGGTGGTGTCTAGCATTGTTAAAATTAATTAATTATAAATTGTATATGAAAAATAATACTTATACCTTTTAATAGAATTTGTGAGTGTTTAAAAAAATATACTTACTTGTAGTTGAAAACTAATTATTTATAGAAGAAAAAATAATTATAACTTATAACAGAAGTTCTGAATATTTAAAAAATAATAACTTATTACTAACACTAGTTACACTAATAATAAAAAAACTAAAAACTACTATCAAAACCAATGCTAAAAACCACCAATAAATCATCTTTATGCTGATTATTTTTGTGTTCGATGAACCTTTTTTATCTTTTGAAAAAATAAATTTATCTTTAACAATTTTCTTGTCAAGATAATTTTTAAAAATAAAAAAACAATTAGAAGATAAAAAATCAAAAAAAATAAAACAAGAATAAGTAGAAACCATATGAATTAGTCCACATATGAAGCGATATTGTACTCGATATTTTATGTAGAAGATAAAACGTGATACTTTTAATAAATAAATGATCGTAACTATACAATGTGAGTTACCCTTTATCTATTAACAACTCAACAAAAGTGAGTAATCGTGTATTTATCGTAAATTTTATTGCTATCATATTGACTAAGAATGTCACATAAACTTATCACATAATACTCTAGAAGCACCAAATAATTACTTTGCTATTAAAGATCTTATTTATCTCGGTCCTATTATTTCAATTGACTTTTTATTAAATCTTTACTATTCGACCCCTACGTAAGTAATCACAAAAATCCACATTAGTATAGTTGGTTGAATTTTTAAGTACTTGATGGCGAATCGTATCAAAGGTTTAGGTGTGGGTTTGAATTTGCAGGTTGCATTCCTAACTTAATTGATGTATAGGTCGGTTCACATGCTTAGAATTTACTTTCAATCTTAACCCGAGCATCAACAAGCCGATTCAGGTCCGAATCTTGACGGGACAATATGTCAAATTTTATATTACTTAGTTTTGTTTTTAGTAATTTTTTATCTTTCGATCAATTTTTTTTTACTTTTTTAATTCACCTTATCGAAATTATTCGAAAAAATAAAAAATTTTAGTTAAAAGATGAAAAAAAAAAAACTAAAATGACAAAAAGATAAGCAAATATTATGAAATTTAACCCGAACAAAGCCATTAACTTTATTATTATAAATTAAGTTACTTAATAAATCCCAAAATTTGAAAATATCTAATGTTAAATAAAAATTTAAAATTTCTAACAAATAGACCAAATTCTCCTCATAATCACTATTTTTTTGGATTATATTTTCTACTTTATAGTCAGTTAAATCGTTTTAATAAAAAAATAATATCACAAGGGCTACTGAATTAATTAGGTGGAGAGATCGTGGCTAAAATTATGAGCTTAGCTAAACACATGTTAATATCAATAAATTTATAATAAGAATGGATTCTCTGTTTTTAAATCCAACTAAAAGCATGGTGTTGGGGTTTAATGGGTTTCACAATTGCCTTGACAAACAGATCATTTATATAAAAATTAAATTAGTTAAAATATTATAATTAAGTTCTCGTTTGATAGCGCTTATGTTTACTATTTTTTTATTTTTAAATTTTTTTATAAACACACGTTTGATAACTAATTTTATTTTTACAAAATGTAAATAGTTTTTTTAAAAATTTACTAAATTCTTGTAAGTAAAAAAAATGCGTTTTTATTTATTTTGTAAATAACTTCTTATTTTCTCCTTTATTTTTCATAATCTCTTACCAAACTTACTTCTTGCTACAAAAATATTTAACCACTTTTTCCGATCACTATCTCTCCCACCGATTACTCTCTACTTGTCACTTTTCGCCATCGACCCTTATTTCCACACCCATTAATAGTTATCATCGTCGCCACCCACTACTTCTCCGCCATCATCCTCCACCTTCACCTCCATTATTAATCACTATCATCGCCACCACTTTTGATTGCCACTTTTATCCATCGAGTACTACCGCACTCTATGTCTCCCACCTTCACCTTTCAGCTCTCTCTACAAGTCGTTACCTTCACCCACCATCTTCTTCACTGTCCAACACGTCTACCACATAACCTACCCCCGTTAGTCGCGCCCTTCGTTCATTGACCACACCTCCACTCACTGTTCTCGATCATTATTTTTTTTACTTGCTGTGAATCTCAATTTTTTTGATTTCGCCTACTTTCGTGCACTATTTTTGGCTATTAGCAACTATTTTATCAACTCCTTTACCCTTGAGCTCCCAATTTTACCACCATCGATTGCTTTTGCTGTGAACCTCAATTACTTTATGTTCTCGTCGTCTATCACCTCAATTAGCCACAAATAGGCATATCCATGCTCAACAGTGCACTTAAGCAACTCTCCTTCCGCTTAGAGCTCCTTTTGACTATTCTTTTTATCTTAAATAAATACAAAAATATGTATTTGTCAAACGTACCAAACGTATTTTTTATTCTTATTTTTCAAAAACTTTTAAAAAATATATAATTTCTATTTATTGTAAATAAAAAATAAAAATTTTTAAATGTTATCAAACGGGGTGAATCGCATCTTCTTTAAAAAAAAAAAGAATTAATTAGCCTAGAGTCATATTTTAGCAACTTATTTGATAATAGACTTTATGCTCCAAACTATTATTCCACAAGATCCATTTAATAATTTTTGAAACTTTTATACCCTCAAAATGTTATCTATGAAATTTAATATTATTTAATGCTCGGTTGATTTTATTTCTAACAATATAGCACATGTTAAGGATTATATTTATAGAGACTTTATCATATCATTTAATTTCAATTCTAAGATATCTAATGATTCTATATTTGTTTCAGTATGTTATGGTAATATAATATAGGTAAAAACGAAATACTTTATATGATAAGTTGAATTTCAAATTTATGATAATAAAATATCGTAAGTAGATGGGATCATATTATATTACATTCTCAGCCAAAATTATTTTCATTACACAGATTTCGAAAACATATTATGTTATACAATTTCATTACACAAATTTTTGGGTTACAAATTCTGAAGTAAAATTACTTTCAAAAAATATCAAATCTTATTTATATTAATTTTTATTTATTATAAATAAAAAATAAAAATTTTTAAATGTCATCGAACGGGTTGAATCACATCTTCTTTAAAAAAAAATTAAACAGTTAACTATAAAATTTATAGTTAACTATAAATTATAGTCAATCTCACATCTTGTCGTAAACAAAATTTAAACTTTTCATTTAAAAATGTAACACTGGTATCATTGAACCAAAATCCTCCTTGGGCCTAATTGACAACATGAAACTTTTTGTTTTTTTTAGCTAAAAATAAAAAAAATTAATATAGCTTATTTGACAAAAAATAAAAAATTAAAAAATTAAAAAAAAATCAAATTAAAATCTTAATTTCTAGTATACTCTAGTTTTAAACTTTCATTCATTCTAAAAGACGATAATACATTTACTTAATAACATATTAACTACTAATATCAACTATATAATCATTACAATTGACTATATAAAATAATAATACTGTCTAATTTGAAAAATAAAAATAAAACGTTAACTTTTTACCAGATCAACTAATTTAAAAAAAATTAATTTAAAAATTAATTTACCAATTAACTTAAAATACAAAAAAAAAGAGAGAAATACTAAGACCTCATATGGCAGCCGATTTTTTTGAGCCAAGCTTTTTTTTGTTTGGTTTTGTTTTGTTTTGTTTCTTTTTTTTTTGCTTAAAGTAGCTTTTTAATTGCTTATATAATGCATGTCTTTGTATCGAAATCCGTTTGGATATAATCCGTTTTTACGTTCTCTTAAGAACTGTTCTTAGTATGGTCTCCAAAGTCACTCGAGACATAAAAAAAAAAACTATTAAGAATAATCTTAAAATATTATGTTCCATTAATCATATAACATTTTTAGGTTTTTACCCAAAATAAAAAATTCAATTCACATTAAAAAGATTAAAATTTGTCTCTGATTTATCTTTAAAAAACACAAATTTGTTGACCCGGTGATCTTGATGGCCTTGACTTCACTTCAAGATCAGAAAGAAATGAATAATTCTTGATATCGGTAAAATGCCAGCTAAGGAACTTTCGATCCTTAAATCAATCATATGTTGAAGTTCGGGAGAAATAGACTCAAAAAATGAATTGGTTACTTACATTTTACTGGCGAGGTTGTGCCCTTCATGTACTACTATTTATTGGTTGGAGGTTGCAATTAATGTTAGCTGAGATTGGCGTTGACTCGATTCCCCATGTCTCGCTCGACGTGATTTGTGAAGTTAATCTTGTTTCGTAAATTTTTAAAGTCTATCGTCTGTGTTTGGATTTTTTTTTTTTTTTAAATAATTTTTAAGTTTTTTTTGACTTTTTAAGTAAAAGTAGATATTAAATTATAATTTTTTTGTGAAAAAAAAAGTTAAAAAATCAAGCTAAAACAAATCAAATGACTTTTTTTTTGTAAAAAAAAAGCCAAAAAGTAGTGTTTGGACTAGTTTTTTTAATAGCTTTTAAATTTTTTGGTTTTTTTTAATAAAAAAATAGGTGTCAAATTATGTAAAAAAAATTTGAAAAAAAGTTTTTAAAAAAATCTAATAGACCAAACTAGTTGATTTTTTTGTAGTTTTTAAGTCAAAAACCTAAAAAATAAGTTAGCTCAAACACAGCCTAATTCTCGTTGAAATTTGACAGCTATTCGAACTTGGAAGCATTACTTTGTGTTTGGATTAATTTTTTTTATTAATTTTTTAATTTTTTTTAAAAAAAATAAATATAAAAATATGTGACAAAAATTAATAGAGATTAAATCAATAAACTTTTTAAGAAATTTTTAAACAAAAAAAAATACTTAAAAAAAAAAAAGTCAAACATAAGGTTATTCTTGATTTGTCGACTAACCGACATGGCATAAACTAGTGTTGACGTGGGGGCTGGCTCAACTTATTAACCCATGTGTTATTCATGACTACCGGAGTCTAGAACTTCTTTAAAAATTAGTAAAATATTAAAATTATTCTTTACTAAATTATTAGATTAAGAATATTAAACCAACATGACTCGAAATTATTAAATAATTATTCTCACAATCATAGCCCTCCAATAGAGGTGAAAAAAAAGCCAACGGCACCGTAGGCAGTTCGAGACTTATCACTGTGCGGTTTCAGTCTAGCCTGGCTAAGACCCGAGCCCGAAGCCCCCAACATCGGGTCTAAACTTTCCCCTAAGCCTGTGGGCCGAATCGGCCTAACCCGAGCCCGTCCACTTTAGCCCGTTCCAAGCCCGCCCAAAAAAATTTATAATAATAAAATTTATATTATATTTTATTATTTTAATTGTTCAAACTTATTACATTTAATTGTTAAACTTATAAGTTATAATAAATTAATAAACTTATAATAATATAAACTATAAACTTATCAATTAGCGTCTGTTTGGTAACGTTTATAGTTTTCTACTTTTTGTTTACAAAAAACAAAAAATATGTTTTTGTTTATGTTTATAAAAAAATAAAAATAAAAATATGTTTGGTAACAATAATAAATAAATAAAGTATAAACTTATATAATAAATTAATAAGTTATAAACTTATACTAAATAATTAACTAGTAAATTAATAATAATACATTATAAATTTATAATAATATAAACTATGATAAACTGGTCCATTTACAATAAATTAATAAGTTTATTATAAACGAATAACTTTATAATTTATAGTTTATAATTTCATAACTAATAAAATAATAAACTTATATTTATATAATATAATAAACTAATAATTAGTTTATAGTTTAACTTAAAATTTTATTATTATAAATTTAATTAATTAGTTTATAATATATAAACTACTAAATTATTAGTTATAAACTTATATAATATGATAAACTTTAAGTTTATAATTTTTAAGTTAATATTTTATCTACTACTAATAATGTAGTAAACTAACATTACATTATAAACTTATAAACTAAATAACTATAAAAGTAATAAAAATACAAATTAAAAAGATCTAAAAAAATTCAAGGTCCACCCAAAGCCTGGGCACGAGGTCCGAGCCCAATACCCCTAGGGCTTGAGCCGACCCCCAGACCAAAAAGTTCGGTTCAGCCTGGCCCAAAAATTTGGCATGAGCCTGCCGGACTTGACCTACCCGAACCACGGCTGAGCTGAACCAAAATTGCACCCCCACCCTCCAAGTACTCCTCAATCCGACAAGGCTCAACAACGCCCACACTCTCTACTATCGGCCCCCCTGAAGTGGCCCTACCTTCTCGGTTGGGCACACTTCATTTGCAGCGTACCGTTGGATTGGTAGACTTTTAAAGAAATCATAAGCGAGCAAAGAGGTGGATCATAAGTTGATGAAACACATGATTGCATTTGTTAGTTCTAGGAACCCAAAAGGGGAGTGAATTAAATTTTAAAAAATAAATAACAAAATTTAAAAAAATTTGAAAATCTTTTAATATTGTAATTAAATATAACAATTTAATCAAAAATAAAAAAAAGCAAATATTAAAGAACTTAGGGATAGAGAGATTGAACCGGACACCAAAGAATTATACTGGTTCGGCTTCTTTCAAGTCTACGTCCACTTCTCAAGTTCTCTCTTGAGTATTTTCACTATCTAGAATGCTTCACGGGGGCATTTCATACCTTTACAACTTCAAGACTTCGCTTGAGTGAATCGAATGTTTACGGGCACATTTACAAGCTTAAAATAGTTTCAAGAAGATTCTATAAAAACAAATTCCTGTTTTTTTCTAATCTCTCTTGAACTCTTCTTTCATGAGATTTACTCACTCATTCAAATGATAAATGGTGACTCATCTTTGATTATAATAAATGAAGTGTATAAATGAGAAATACTTACTCTCTTTACAGAAATAAATTACAATAAATGAGAAGGTAAAGAGAGATGAGGAACAAGCGCAGAAGATTCAGCAATAAATGAGGGCTTGAGAATTCTGAGTTTGATTCAAGCAATAGAATAGTAACTGTAGGTCTCTAGTTAAAGTAAATGCTGAAAAGTTACTCATTATATAAGCTCTTGTGCATTCATGACCGTTGGAGGTAGGTGGGATTAATAAATGCAAAAAATTCAACTATTGAGATCTGCCGTGAATTTGAATTTTCGTCGCCGGTGTAGATACAACTATCTTTGGTGTCAATACAAAATGTCTAGGGTAGGATCCCTTAAGTGGTTGGGTCGACACATTCTTCGAGGGGTCGACACAATTTTTGTATACAACCTTACCAACATTATGGTGTTGACACATTTGGATCTGGTGTCGATTCGTTTGAAACTTCAGCATCCAAAAGAGGCACTTTGTACCGACTCAACTTGCCTTTGGTGTCGACACTATTTTCTGTAGGAAACTTTGGTACTTTTGTGTCGACTCTTCTTCAGTTAGTGTCGACTCAAATGCACTTCAGAATCAGGAAGGAGGCACTTTGTGTCGACTCATGTCTTCTTTGGTATCGACACTAAATTCTACAGGAAGCCTCGAGACTTTTGTGTCGACTCATCTTCAATTGGTGTCGATATCTCAAATGCTGCAGGTGACCTCGGTTCTTTTATGTTGACACGATTTCTATTTGTGTCGATTCAAAATTTCAGATACCAAAAGTGAGAAACACTTTTGTGTCGACACAAAACTTTTTTGTGTCGACTCATTTTGAGTCCTTAGAGCTACGGCTTGTTTGTGTTGACACAGAACTTGTTTGTGTCGACACTAATTTTGATACCTGAAAGATAACTTCATGAAACTGTTAGGGTGTCAAACCATTTTTTAAAGAGGTTGGCACACTTGATGTGATTCAAGTATACTTTATCTTAAAAGTGTTTGACTTATTTTTTAATTGAGTTTAACACAAAATATTCTCATGGAATAATACTTAAGTGTTTTAATCATTTTGAGAGATAAATTATTTTTTTGGCTAAGGTGTCAAATCATTTGTTCAAAATGTGTTAACACTTTTATTTTGAAAATATAGAGATATTATTTTTTTAAAACCATTTATTTTTAAAAAATAAATTATAAAAATCATCAAAATAAAAAAAAACTCTTGAGATAACAGCATCGAATCTATCATCTAGCCACTTGTTTCGTAACAGCACAAATCTTCTCGCTAACCTGCGCGCAAAGGCGCAAATTAGAAAAGAAAAATGAATACGAATGGCAACGGGATGGGT
>JAOTRH010036971.1:0-20521 GCA_034768845.1 Heliamphora exappendiculata
ATAAAAATATAAAAAATTGTATAGATATTATTTTTGTAGTAATTTATCACCAAATATCTTAATTAAAAATGTATGAATGTTATTTTTTATTTTGATATACTAAACATAATTTTTATTATTAATTATAATTTTTTTAAACATAGTTTTTGGCCCATTAAAACTAAAATTCTAGTTCCATCCCTGGGAATTCGGGTTGTAACTATTAATTTTTTTACTACATTATTATCCTTGTTAATTTTTAGAAAGGTACTTATTATTTAAATTTAATTTATAATTAAATTATATTCAAACACAGATTGAAACGCCAAGGGAAGCTGCAACTTGTAAGGAGAAACTCAGAACTCAGGCACAACACTTCGGCTGTTTGGAAACAGAGGTTAACGTCCTCTAGTTTGTTACCATTAAGTTTTGTTAACCTCGAGTAGTGTTGTCCATAGATGGACCGAAGGGGCATATGGGCGCCGTATTTTTAAAATTTTGAAAAAATTTATTATTATAATAGTATTAATTTAAAATATTATTAAATTATTACTATTAGATAATCTAATAATTACATAATATTTTTATATATTAATATTATAAAATATATTTTGAATCAAATTAAGGGTTCTGATAGTTAGATTTGATTTAATTTTGAATTAAATTAAAATTCAAAATGTTATAAATAGTTATAAAAACTTGAAAATTAGAATTAAGTCTACGTTTGGAATGTTCAAAATACTTAGCTTTTAAAAAAAATAGTATTTAAAAAAAATAAGTATATTTTGAATAATTTTTTTATAGTAGCTATTTTATTTTTTTATTTTTTATTAAAATATTTAATATACTTTTATTTTTTACTTTTAAATTGTAGTGTTTGGGATAATGGTACAATTTTCTTATTTTTATGAGAAATCTTAACTTTTTTAGTTGAGCGTATTATAATAATTTTATTTTAAAAAAATTAAAGTGTTTGGGATGATAGACTTTTTTTATAAAAAGTTAAAAAATAAAAAAAATTAGCTGGCCTTTTTTTGAAAACAAGATAGTATGACTTAAAAATTGTTTTTTTTAAAAATTAACTTTTAAGTAATTCCAAATAAGACCTAAATCATAAATATTATGAAACCCAAACAATCAATCAATCCAACAAAAAAAGTATGCATTCATTCACTTGTTTTCTCATTTCTTGACATTATCTTACTTTACATTTTATTTCTTCCATTGTTTCGTATTAACAAAAGAGATTATAGAACATATAAACTATTCATGATATTATATTTTTTAAATTTATTTTTCTCCTTTTCATATCAATTATTAATAATTTATAAATAAATATAATATTACAAAAGAAATTATTATTTTAACGTGCATGAATAATCCTTCCAAAAATAAAACAATTTGTCACGGCACCAGATGAGTGATGACTTCATCCATTAATTAATGGCATTAATTTTTCCCATTTCCAGATGTAACAGCTAAAGAAAGGAGCCCTACATATATATCATTATGGATCTAACAATTTTATAATTTTTATTTTATATTTATTTATTAAATTTGATTAATTAGTTATTAATCTTATTTTAAGTGATGTTTGATAATAGGTCTCATCACAAGTTTTTTAATGGTATAAGTCTCATGTTTTAAGTTAAAATGATGTTTGTATGATTTTGGCCTTATTTTAAGACGGAAGACATTTAAGTACAGAGTATTTTGCTCCATGGAAAGTTAAATTTTTTTTGTTTAAACTTATAGGTAACGTGGCGAGATGATTCGTGAAATATATTCATCAAGATTTATCAAACAAGTCCCATAATAAAAAAAAATTTATGTACAAAAATAAAACTAAAAAAATTGCATTTTATGTAAATTATTATTAATGTTAGTTTCAAATTTAAAAATCACATAACTTGCAATATACATATCCACATTTTCTATAGAATTAGTATTCTTGAACTAACATTATATATATATATATATATAGATCTATCAATTAAGATCAATATTGAATAGTAAATTATGTACAAAAAATAAAACTGAGGAATTTGTATTTTATATTTATTGTTATTATTATTATTATTTGTTTCAAATTCAAGAAATTCTCATAAATTGCAATATAAATATCTATTTTTTAAAATTAAAAAAATTCAAAAAACGAAAAACGTAAAAGCAAAAGCATACCAAATATAGCCCAAACAGAAAATGGGATAGAAAGTATTATTATTTTTTATCATTGAAACCTAAACAAATTATAAAGTACGAATATAAACACAGAACAAGAATACAGTATTAACAAATTTTACTACAATACATTCCTAAAAAGTATTATTTTTATTATTTTTAATATTGTATTATTTATAAAAACAAAATAAAATACGTAGGAATAAACTCATTTCGTTGTTACAGTTGAGCATTCAATGCATGACAAGTAACAACAGCGTTACAATAGAATATTGACACAACCAAAGAAGAGTAAATCACTATTTTACCATTATACTAGAGTTAACATAGTAAAACATATAACAAATTAATAATTAAAAGCAAAAAATACCCCAAAAAATTTAAAAATTACAATCTCGCATTTTTCCCACCCTATTCTTTCCACATCTCCCATGTATCCCCCCCCCTCGTATCCGAGCTATATCTAAAATTTTTAAAAATAAAAAATTATCAAAGGCATATTTGACATATTAGATACTTATTTTGTCGTACTAAGTACATATTTGTATTCAATATATATATATCAGATGCACGTTTAAAGCCTATTTTAAAGTATTAGTGCAAAATAGTAAACAAAGCACTTAACAAAGAGAGTAAAAGCAAAGGCATGTGCCTAATAAACAAACAACCAAAACATCATCAGTACTCCAAGATACAGATCAGAGAGACAGAAGCATTAGTGATGTTGCCCCTTAATTGATCCACACTCTTGCTCCTCAACAATTAAACCCCATGATATGCAACACAGCTTAAACTTGGGAAATACATCTCACCACCATATTGTTATTACAGAGCAAATAAAGTAAGAATTAAACAATGTAACAATCATATAATAATAACGTACACAGAGGATTTATATGGTTCGACTTGTAAATTTACGCGTGAAGATCAGCAGATGAATCACTTTAAAGAAGAAAAAAACATTGAGTCAGTAATATTATTAGTACTCTTAAAATGTCATAAATCCTAGAGATCGCACACATCTCTTTATATATATAAATTTAAAATAGTTAAGATAAAAAAATACCAAATATAATAAAGTGGGTCAAAGCTACTTAAATGGATTGTGAACGAGTTATAAAGTGATTCAAATTGGATTTAGAGTGCCAAATACAACACATATAAATTGGCCCCGTTAGGAATAATGGCCTATTTGCTTAATTTGTTTAGATTATTTTCATCTATCGTGAATTTTTCTCATACTTTGATCAAAATATTATATTGTTTGAACTTTTTGGATGAGCCAAAAAAACAAAATTTCTTGATCAAAACTCCAATGGGCACTCCAAACATTTATGGGATATTAGAGGCAAATTAGAAGTAGGATAAACACCTTTTATTGCGGTTTGAGATGAACGACTCAACTCCTTTAGAACAAGAAAGAGAGAGCGAACAACTAAAATAAAAATAAATAAATAAATAAATAATATTAGCAAAAAAATAAAAATAAAATAATAAGTCAAATTTTATATTGCTTTTTTTTATTTTTAGTGCATTTTTTTACTTCATCTAAACAATTTAGAAAAATTAAAAAAAAATTAATCAAAAAGCTAAAAAAATAAAACCAAATAAAAATAAGCAAAAACTACATGAATTAACCCAAATAGGGCCAATATATATAAGGGCCAAAGTGAGGTGGTGTTCCAGTTAGGGAATGGCTATCTTGAACTAGAAGTCAGTGTCATGGGTTGGTGCAAACTCTCTTTCTATATTCTTTTCAGGGTGTACAGATATATAATTAAAATAAATTGCATTATGTTTATTTATGTAAGACTAGTAGGAGCATACCAACAAAAAAAACATAAAACTTATCTATGCAAACTCATCCAAATTAAGTAGTTAATAATTACTTTCATGCTAAGATTCAATTAAATAATTATTGAGTAGTCCCGTTATACAATATGACATTGTTTATATAATTTTTCTACTTAATGATATAGCAAAAAACACTTCAAACATAACAAAAATAATGTGTATTGAGTTTTTTTTTATTAATTTATTAAAAATATCACATAAATAATAAAAAAATATTACACGATTCCCTAAAAATACCTAAGTCCCATTTGACAACTAATTTAAAAAATAATTTTTTTTTGTGTATTTTAAAAGTGACAGGAGTTTGAATAAAATATTTTAAAATTTTGTATTTTAATTTAATTTTTTTATTTTTTTTACTTTTTTTACGAAATAAATAATTTTAATTTTTTTAACACCTTTAATCAAAAAAATCAAAATTATCAATCACGCCTATAATAGTTCTCTTCCTCAAATGTCAAATCATAGAAGAAGCGAGAGACCCACCATCAATTAAAATTTTAAGAAGTTTGGGAAATCAAACCAAATGAAAGGCTAATAATTAATTTAAGTAAAATGACAAACGGATTTTTAATTGATTTGTTAAAGATGTATACGAAATTCAAATTTAGGTTCTATTTATTTTAACGTAAAGTATTTTTAAATAAAATATTTTATTTATTTTATTTTGTTTGGTTAATAATTTTTGTGTAAAATATTTTTTTAGTAAAATATTTTATCTCATTGAATTAAATTATTTAATTTATAAAAAATTAACTCGTACATTAATTTTAAAATTACACATTCGCAAAATTTCACCTGATTTTTTTACCTAATTATTTCCATTTTTTATCATTCTCATAACAGTTGAGAATGTGTTAGAGAGAGATGATATGAGAATGAAAATGAGAGAGAGATATATATATATATATAGAGAGAGAGAGAGAGTTAGAGATTATACATGGTGACGATTTTTTTGATTTTTTTCATTGAAAATATTTTTTAAATGTTAATCAAATATCAAAAAATACAAGTAAAAAAAATTATTTTTGCAAAATTATTTTACATATAAAATATTTTTTATAATAAAATATTTTACGTCAAAACAAACAGAACTTTAATTACAATTATGTTATGATATGAATTTATTTTGTGACCACACGTGAGTTCCGAGTGAGGCGCTTATGTTATAATATTCAAATGTAGTGATGGAAACGTTATTGTTACAATATATTTCCAAGAAGTTCAATAAAGGTGGGTGGGTACGTGTTTGGTACCATGAAAACGACTCGGATGTGGCAACATTCATCAAACGCTCGTAATCGTCAAATGAAATGCCAATTTTTACCAACCAATGGTTTTGGACCGTTATGAGTTGAAGTGCCATTCCGTGTACGAAACATTGGTCGGGTTGGATGGTCTTATTGAATTTTTAATAAAAGGTTAAATTAGCTGCTTCTAATGAACTGCGATTCTATGTTTCAAAAGTATATGGCCTTGTTTGGGATAGTTATTTATTTATTTATTTATTTTGTTTTATTTATTTTTTTATTTTTAGTTTAAAAAAATTATCGATTAGTCGAATTATTATAAATTTTTGATTCTTTTCATCGAAAGACGAGCTAAAAAATAAATTTTTTTTGATCAAAATATTAAAATAAAAAAATTTTAAATAAAAAATAAATTAAAATAAATTAATAAATTAAATTTAATATTAATTATTTTTATTTTTTTACTGTTCATCTCATTGAGACGATCCAAAATATTAAAAAAAATTCAATCAATACATGAAAAAAAAAAGAGCAAAATCTCTACAACTTAGCCCAAACTGGCCTATATTTCTATGTTCTAATGCATTATAGGTTGTGGAATTATGTAAGAATCTTGATACATAAGAATTTCATAACGTGAAAATCTCGAGACATATCTAATATTTTTCAAAACATTAAAGGCTCATTTAGTTAAAAGATTATTTAATGGGATAATTAGTGAATTGGGATTATTATGTCTAAAGTATTATATGTTAGATTATTAGTATAGTGATTTTTGTACCAATGAAAATCTATAAAAAAAAATCGTACGTTGTTTGATTTCATATAATTTTAATAAAAATAATTTTTTTCATGTAAAAAATGCAATTTAATCCCAGGACAAACTAACCCACATCCCCGGAATTAGTATAGTCCTCCAAATGGAGGTTGAGAGGCTTTTTTAACCCCTCTAGTCCTACTAAATTAATAAGTTATTTCTCATTTCTATATCTATACTATAACTAATTATTAATTATATAAAAACACTTATGTCACGTTTGTTGCCCGTTATATGTAATGGACTGTATTGATACAACGAGAAAAAGTGTATACCCTTATTTGTTTCCAACAAAGTAAGTCAACTCCTGCCTAATAGTTCGATGGGTTATTAATCCGGTTCAAATGGATTCACAGTAATATATACCGGCTTGGAATTGTTATTGCTAATATAGTCTCAGTGAATTATTTTGCTTTTGTTGATTTTACCCTTCAACGATTTTATTATCGTCATCGTCTCCAACCCTAATCCTTGGGTCGTCACCGTCTCATCCTTTCCCTATGTAGCATCAACGGAAGGTGGCAGTGGCGTTGCTTGGCGATTAGGTTGTCGTCATTGCTAACCCTAACCCTTGAGTTATTACAATCGCGTCCTCTCTCTATGTAGCATCAACGAAAGGTGGCAGCGACAGCATCGTTGTTTGCCAATTTTGTCGTCATTGCTAACCCTAACCCTTGCTTCATCAATTTCGTCGTCGTCGTCACTAACTCTAACCTTCAGTTTGTCAATTCCGTCGACATCACCATAGTGTCCTCTCTCTATGGAGCATCAACGGAAAGCAATAATAACGGGGCGGCAAGCACAACAGTCTCTTGAGGCTTCTTCAAAACTACTTGAAACCCTAGCCCGAAAAAAAAGTAAAACCCTAATCCCCAAACTAAATGATTGAGAATAATATTAAAAATTAATAAATTTAATCTAATCTCACATTATTTAATCTCATTCAAATCAAACATAAGTTTATTTAAATCATTACTTAATCTTACTTAAATCAAACTTAATAAAATTACTACCACCTCATTACGAATTCATATATTAATCGTACCTCGTTACTAATTTTACTAAACTTATACATGTTAACCAGCATGACCTTAGTGTAAAGGAATTTATAACTGTTTCTTTTACAAAGAGTTTCTCCCAAATTCATTTTTCCTCTCTTTTTCTTATTTTTTCGAGACATGAGTTAAGGATAGACAGAATTTTAACTTTGGGGATGAATAATTTTAAAAAAAAATCTTGAAAAACAAATATTAAATTAAAAAAAAATCTTTAAAATATAAAATTATATAATTTTAATATATTCAAATCAAACACTATTATAATAATTATTTTTTTTCAAAACTTAAGAGTTTAGCCCCCGTTGGGTCCGGCATAAGTCATGCATGAAGCCGGATAAATGTGGCTGGTCCTGTAAAGTAGGTATGCCAGATAGGAGGGGAGTGTACGGGTTGGTTTAAAGCAGGTAAAAAAGATTTTTTTTAATTAATTTAATTTTAATAGGTGATTTTTTTTTTTGGGCAATTGTGATTTTTTTTATTTTTTTAATTTATTGTTAACCTATTTATCACCAAACTTAGTCAATTAGGTGCTTGTTTTTTTTTTTTTTTTTTTTGACCATTTGAAACTGCAGTTTAGCGAGTTAAAAATTGATAAAATTTTAAAATTATTTTATTAAAACTTATTTTTAAAAAATTTAAAAGCTATTGCAATTTTTTTGAATAAAAAACATATTTAATAATAATTTAAAAAACTC
This sequence comes from Heliamphora exappendiculata, assembly GCA_034768845.1. Lineage (NCBI taxonomy): Eukaryota > Viridiplantae > Streptophyta > Magnoliopsida > Ericales > Sarraceniaceae > Heliamphora > Heliamphora exappendiculata. The sequence continues at coordinate 7,835 of JAOTRH010036971.1, forward strand.
ATAAAATAATTATATATAATGCAGTAAATAAAACGGGTTGGCCGGTTGTTTGCATACTTCTTATATAAATAAATATTTTTTCTTACATAAATGAAATAAAATAAATACAATTGATGCTTCCTTAGAAATTACAACAAATTATTAAAAGATTATCTCGTATATATTGTAAAAAGCTCACAAAATAAAAGAATTAGTAACTTTTTTAAAAAAAAATTAAGAGATATCTCACTATGCAGTATACCATTACTTACAAAAAAGGAAAAAAAAAAAAATAACACATACGTCCCTCCCTAAAAATGGGGTAAATAAGCCAACCTAAAATCTCTTTTGAAGAATAGATTGTGGCGAAATCAAGATATACATGAAAACGGATTAAAAGTGTAGTTAACCGGGTATGACACGGGTCGGGCCAGATAAACATGAACATATCCGTATTACCTTTGCAAGAACTACAAACAGAAGAATAAATAGGATCCAACCAAGAAGAGATCCGGAAAACCAGCAAAAAATTTTAAAAAAATAATAATAATAATAATAAAAATATTTCATTTCTATGAATCCCACCACACTGTTCTAAGATCAAATTTTTTGTTTTTACATTTGTTTCTTGTAACTATTTATCACTATCCCCAATCTCATATTAAAATCTGCATCCAAAAAAAGTAAATGAAAAATAAAAATACAACCAAGATGAAAATAAATAACTATAAAATATCAAAACCAAAAAAAAAAAAAAAACAAGGGCGAGAAGAACAGTGCCTGGCTTTCCCATGTACGCCGCTGGAAAAAAAAAAAAGAGCCTCCTTCCCCGTAAATTCTTCGCCGGAAACAACCATCAATGCCGAATTCTGCGTCGCCGCATCGCGAAAAATCCGGGGACGAGTCGTCAACTCATCTGATACTACAAAGCTTGGAGACATCTTAAAATGGGTTTCCAAGAACAGCTCCCGGGTAAAACAAACCAGTGCTTCTTCTTCCTTTTCATGGCGGATTTTGAAGAAAAAGGATCGAAGAAGATGAAGAAGTGGTAATAATAAAGGGGATAGAATAGGAAAAAAGGGGTTTTGGTTTTGGTTTTGGTTTTGGTTTTGGGGGAGAGAAAAAAGGGGGAGGGGGACGACTACGATGAAGAAGGGTGTTCCCAAGAAGATGATGACGAGGGGTTTTCTTTTCCCGTTAATGTAGTTTTCAAAGGGGGTTTTAAATTTTATTATTATTATTATTATTATTATTATTATTATTCAAAGTGGGCCAAGAAACAGGGGCTTTTAGTTTCACTGGTTGGGGTGCCCCTCGTGTCTTCCCCTCAAATAGTCAATGATTTTAATAAGTGGCATTTAATGACCCAAAAATGACTTTTCATTTTGCCATTTCAAAATGGGTAAATTAGAAGGTAACTACCAAAATACTATGGTTATGTTTGTACTCTCTTAAAAATTAATTTTGTTTTTGGTAAAAATTGTCAGTTTTTAAGTTGAATGACTATTGATAAGTAGTGCAATATACTGATTAGGAATAAGTAACTATTGGCAAATAATAAGACCAGGGGACCAAGACTCGTAAAAGGGGTCTGATTAGATTTTGATAAGATTCTCTCTCTTATATGGTCATCTCATTTTAATTCAGTCACGAGGACTTCCTGATCAACCTTTGCAATGATCAATCTTTAAATAGAACATTGTCGAGCAGGACATGTTATCGGTCTGGTCAGTAATAGCGCATGTTTGATACGTACCCTACCTGTATCTTGAAAATTTGCTAGGTTAGTACGGTTATAATCGTTTGCACATGGCGATCCTGCCACGTGCCTTGAGGTACAGTAAATAAAGCGGATAACAATGAATTCAGGTCCATTCTTAGCACACATATATTCAATTATTTTGTTTTGTCTCTCTTTTTTGCTTGGTCCTTACTTGATCGAAGAACTGATTAGATCATCGAAGGAAACCCTATCGATAAAACTCTGGTGTCTCTTATGTTGGAATTTTAGGCACAAATCCTGTAACGTATTGGAAAAAAGGGGCACGACTTCAATCTACACAGAGCAAGATAAAGAACAAGAACAAATAAAACAAATAAAACAATATACGTGATTCAGCTGGTTGGCTACCTCCATAGCAGAGAAGAAAACAATCAACTATACGCAGAAAACAAGGATTACAAGTTTTACTCTCTCGCTCACAGCATCTATTGCGTTAAACTAAGCCTCTCTCATCTCTTTACACTCTCTAGCCTTTAAACTGATCCATATTTGTGTATTAGACGTTCTTGAGTTGTTCTAGACTTCTCTCTTTGGTTTCTATCATAAGAACCCTTATAGAGACATATAACTAGGTCAAAAACCTTATAGTCGTAGCTGCGCAAACACTGCTTTTACGCCCAGACCACTCAAGTGGTCTTTAGATCGCTCGATCGATCAAGTACCCTTCTCAGTATCTCTAAAGTATGCACAGGTCCAGTGACTGATTTTCTTTCTTTTTTACCATTCCAGTGTTGTTCGAATTTTCTACCGAACTTGGATGTTAGGATTCGATATACCAAATCTAATAATCTCTACTTTGGCTCTAATCTTTGAACAATCTTTAAAGAATTGTTAGTTGTCTTGTCCTGCACCATTTCTACAGGTATGAGTGCTCCACTCTCTCTAATCATTAGCCTGAATAGACTTAGACCAAATCCAAGTCACACTTGAATTTGACCGTCTTACAATCAACTATCTTGCTCTTTTTGAAAAATATTTCAAATTTTAAATTCTCAATCTTCTATGAAAATTCCACATTTTTTGATATTGCTAATTTCCCCTGAAGTATGCCTATGCTTTCTATTTCATTTTTTGTAAGATGAAAGTTCTCCACTAGATTGTTCCAAGTGCTGTTGAGTTGAACCACGATTAACCGATTTTCTAGGCAAACTTTTCTAATCGTGCTCTACCTCGTCTACTACTTTCTTCTTCTGAAGATATGTTTTACTCTACTTGCTAGTCTGACAAAGCCATGAATATCTAAATCTCGAGTCATCTTTGCTAGGTTCTACCTATGTGGTAGTAGCAACTCCACCTACCATCGTGTTCTTTACCAATATGTTGAGATTCTCAACTTTCTGTCCTTTCATTATAACCATAGCCATTTGGTAATCTTCATTACTTCACCCCTTCTTGTTTACCCCCAACCTAAAGAATTTAATGTCCCTAAAAAAATTAAAATTTTCTTTAATCATGAAACATATATGATATTCCTCAAAATCCTTACAACCCCATCGAATATTCTAATCATGAATGTATCGATTCCAATAGCTGTGTATGTTGCATTATTTCCCATTATAACTGTATTTCCGCTGTAAGACTTAAATGAGTCAAACTATTATTTCATTAGACACATATAGTATGAGCATCCTGAATTTAGTATCTATGACTCTGACAGAGTATCAAAACTAGGAAAAATTGAAAGCGTAACGATTCAAGTGAACTACTGGCCGAATAACTTGAATAAAGAGCCTAATAACGTAGTCTAAAACCTTAAACTCAAGTTATTAGTAGTAGCACACACGTTTTATTATATACCAGACTTATTTTTTATCCATCACTGATATGAAATGAATTATCATATCGGTGGAATATATACCCTATCCCACATCGGTGGGATATAGAAATTATGTCTGGTATATAAAAAAACTTCTGAACTACTGCTAATAATTTGGTTTAAGCATTTTAGGCTGCGCTACTTAGCTCTTCATTCAAGTTATTGGACCAGTAGCCCACTTGGATTATTACAAATGGTATTAGAGTCCATCATAATTTTCATGTAAGCTCCGTAACGGTGTCAATAGAGGAGTATAGGCTCTGAAGAGGGATAGAGGCCCCGAGATTGTATACATTGTATATACTAATGGGCTGCTTTATGTCTGCTAATGGGTTGCTATACACATCTCAACAAAAGAAATAACTTAGGCTATACGACGAGGGCGTCGCATAATTGAGTGAGTGATATTTTCATATTTTATCCCACATCAGTGTAATATATAAATTATATCTGGTATATAAAGAAACTTGTAGGTTACTACTAATAACTTGGTTTAAGTATTTTCGATCACGTTATTAACCTCTTTATTTAAGATATTGGACAAGTAGTCCACTTGGGTTATAACAAATGGTACTAGAGCCAACTCTGGTTCCTATGTAGTCTTCGTGGTAGTGTGGATAGAGGAGTATAGGTTTTGAACGGTAAAAATCTTGAGGTTATATACCTTGTGTACACTTATGGGCTGCTCTATATTCGCTAATGGGCTACTATCCACATCCCAACTTGAAAAAAAACTTGGCCACGCGATGTTAGTGTCGTATATTTGAGTGTGAGATATTGTAATACCCCATTCGACATTGGTAGAAGATAAAAACTGAATTTAGTGTATAAGAAAACTTATGGCTACTACTAATAACTTGGCTTAAGCACTTTGGACTACGTTGTTAGGCTCTTTATTTAAGTTAATAGGTCAGTAGCCCACTTAGGTCATTACAAAAAGTAACTCACCGCCTATCTCACCGTTTGACGACTCTTCGACAAAACTGGTAGTCTCTGCTGGCACTTTTTCTTTCTTCTTCTCCTTCGTATGCTGCTTCAATTCTTAGCATTGGCTCTTGTAATGAGCAGTTTTGTAGCAGTAGAAGCATTCCACATCATTTCTTGCATGTGATTTGGACCGAAATTTTTCACTATTGGAACTCTGTGCACTGGATCTACTCATTCCTCTGCTTGACACAGACTTAGTTACAAGCACACCTTCTGCATTAGATTCACCATCCCTCTTCATCTTCTCATGTGACAAAATAGCACTGATGACCTCTTTAAACTCTAGAGTGTCCTTCTCGTACATTAGCATTGTCACTAGATGATTATATAACATAAAAAATGATGCTAATAGGAGTATTGTCTTATCCTCGTGATCAACCTCTACCCTAAACTTGGATAACTATGTGATAAGCATATTATACATATTTAAATGTTTCAAAAAATTTATACCATCTTTCATCTGTAATCCATACAGTTGCTTTTTTATGTATAACTTGTTGGTAAGATTATTCTTCATGTAGAGACCTTCAAGCTTTTGTCAGATCTCATGTGATGTCTCTACACCAAGTATGTTCTGAATAACCTCATCTCACATATTCAACCGAATCGAACTCGCGATCCTACAATTGAACTCATCCCAATCGTCGCCGGACACCTTTTCTGACTTCCTTACCTTGTCGAGCAATGCCTTAAAAACCCCTTGTTAGATAAATAGATTTTTTATCCGCCTCTACCACAAGGAGAAGTTATTCTTGCCAGTGAGCTTCTCGACTTCATATTTAATGTTCGTTATCTCTACTAAAATCTTGTGATCAAGCCTTTAACTTCACTACGATACAATTTATAGGGATTTTAAGCACAAATTCCCTAACGCAGTAGAAAAAAAAAGCACAACTTCAATCCACACAAAGCAAGATAGATAACAAAAAACAAACAAAAGAAACAAGACAACATATGTAGTTTGGCTGGCTGACTACCTCTATGGGAGAAAAAAAAAAATTCACTATAAACAAAAAACAAGAATTACAAGTTTCACTCTCTCGCTCATATTATCTATGGCCTCAAACTGAGCCTTTCTTGTCTTTCTACACTCTAACTGAGCCTTACTTGTGTATTAGACATTCTTAAGTTATTCTAGACTTCTCACTAGGGATTCTATCATAAGAATCCTTATATAGATACATAATTAAGTCAAAAATCCCACAGCCCTAGCTACACAAAATTGCTTTTACGCCTAGATTGCTTGAGTGATCAAGTACCCTTTTTGGTTTCTCTACAGTCTACAGAGATCTTGTGACTGGTTTCTTCATTTTTCACCATTTCAATGCTGGTCAAACATCCTACTGAACTTAAATGTCAAGATTCGAGACACCAAACCCAACACCTTTTAATGATTTCTTGGATCTTTTTCAGACTAAATTTGGACCTCTAAATACCGTTCCAGGATAAAGCACCATCAACTATAATACTATAAATTAAAAAATTCAACTCTCCTAACCAAAGCAAAAAAAAAAACCGTGCTAAATTCCAAATTCTATAACTTAAAAACAAAAAAGAAGGGTATTTTAGGTATTTTAATAAATAAATAAAAAAAGAAAAGTTACCACAACAAACTATCCCAAACAATTTAATTTTTTTTCTCTCTTTTTAAAAAAAAAAAAGTTATACTTGTTTAAAACTAAGGTCCTGTTTGGTTCTCTTTTCCGAAAATAGTTTCTAGAGAATTATGAATACAGAATTTCGAAAAACTCGTTTTGTAGTAATTTTGGAAAAAAAAAATTTAGAAAAAAAAAAATTGAGTTAAAAATGGGGTGTTTTTTAAAAACATGAAAAACTTGTTTTCACATTTTTTGATTCGTTTTTTTTTCTTTTCTGATGACAAACTGAATACACATTCAAGAGGAGCTTCATAGTTCGAAGCCGTCGCCGTTCAAATTCGTTGTCGCTGTCGCGAACTTTCTTTGTCGTCAAAGTCTCCGTCGTCGTCGTCATCATCGATCTGTGTCGTCGTCGTCGTCATCGATCTTTGTCAAGAACTGAAAACCTTAGGTCCGGCGACCATGGGATTCGCCCTTCCCAAATTCAACTCCATGAAGGTCTAGTGTGCTGCTCCAGTGGCGTGATGTTGGAATCCCAGTCGGTGGTCTATTATTCTATGCCGAAGACATCCAATTTTTGAGAGAAACTGAGTTTGAGAGCTTCAAAGCTCTCTAATGGAGGATTAACCGAAACTAGGAGAGGAGAAGAGGAGCATGATGTCGTCGTCGTTAATCTTTCTTCAGCCTTAACAGATCGTTGTTGATACTCATCCCCGTTTGGTTATGAGGCATTTTTCTGCGCTTTCTTCCTCTTCTGCTACTCGCTGGCATTAGGGTTAGAGTTAAGATTAAGGTTAAAAATTTTAAAAATAATACATTAAATACAATTTATTTTTTTAAAATATTAAAAAATAATTTTTAAATTTATTTTTTAAAAATAAATTTTAAAATACAATTTTAAAAAATACAATCAAGCGAACCATAAGTTTCTTATACTTTCCAAATAGGCACTGTGTCTATATTTTTTAAAAACTAATTTTTTAATCGTCTCAACGTCACAGGTAATTTTTAACAAATAAATGAATATTTTTATGTCTCATCTATTTAAGAAAACTATGCCAATATTATTTCAATCGAACACTTTTTCGCACCATCAATTTGTTATAAGCACAACGTCACATGGTTATAAGCACAACGTCACATGGTTATTCGGAACTAAACTATTGAATATTTCCTCATCAAAATGATATATTTACATTTTTTATCACCTTTTTATTTATTGTTTCCTATTTGATGTACCTTGTTTGTTTAGGTTGTCTAATATCTTTTTTGTTTTACACATGATGCCTAATAACTTGATTTCTAAGAGATTTAATTTTTTTTAAAAAAAATATAATGAAAAAAAAGTTAAATTTATTTGGGATAATTAGTTTATGATAGTTTTTTTTTTTTTTTTTTGGTTAAAATATTTAATATATTTTTTATTTTTTCTTCAAGCAATTTTTGATATATTAACAAAGCTTTTTTATTTTTATAGTATAATTGACTTTTTAAATTAAATAGTGCTCAATTCGCAACTACCTTAAAAGTTAGTTTTTTGTTTTTTAATTTTTGTTTTTTTTATGTTTTAGCCAAAAAAATTAATTTGGTTCAAAGTGGATTGTTTAGTAACTTAGCTGTTAAACTATTTTTTTTGAAATTAATTGTTTAGATAAAAAAACTAATTTTTTTACTTTTTGTTTAAATAAGACAAATTTTGCTATTCTATATATTTAATGTTTACAATTATGTATAGTTTTTAGTAGTGGTAAATAAGTTATGAATAAGGAGTATTATTTTATTTTAAAAGTGATTGAAGTTTGAATAGAATATTGTAAAAGTTAATTTTTTGATTTGGTTTTTTAGTTTTTTAGTTTTTTTTGCCAAATAGACCATATTAATTTTTTTTTATTTTTAATCAAAAAGTTAAAAAATTAAAGTTGCCGAACAGTATTAGTCTAGTCATTTTACTTAAAAAAAAAAAAAAAAAAGTCAAAGAATGTTTGAAACGCGAATAGATTTTTTTTTCCTAAAAAAAATAAGTATAAAATGGTTAGTAAATTTTTAGAAATTCCAAACAATACATCTAATACATCTTATAAATGGACTCTTTTTGCTAAATGATACAGCTTAGAAGCTATTTTCTTATTTATAAAATAACTAACTTTTTAAAAATGTCAGAGAGAGAGGCACGTACATTCTTAATTGTTTGTTCTAAATTACTAGAATATTTGATATAATTAAAATTATGAATTTACTAATTATAAAAAAAAGGTATTGCTAAGGAGACCTCAATAGATTTTGAATGAATAAAAAAATTTTAATATCAATATATTTTTTAGTGTGGGATCCATCACTTTTATAGATATCAATGTACTTTATACAAATATATTTATAAATTATATATTTTTTAATCACAGTTTAATGAGTTTCGATTAGTATTTTTTTATAAAAATGATAGAAGATGTTCCCAGAAGATGAAAAACGAGCGTTTCTATTAAATGTTGTTTTGAAAGAGGGTTAAATTTTCTCATAATTAAAAGTGGGTTAATATTATTTTCATAACTAGGGAGTTAAATTTTCTTATTATTAAAAGTGGGTCAAAAATAGGAAAAAAATTAAGTGCAAATAGAATACCATTTGACATATATTTAGCATTATTAAATTTAATAGCTTGTAAATTGTATTTGTAGCAAAAATTATGAGCTTGTGATAGATATGTTATATTGTAGTTAAAATAAAAAATAAAAAATATAATTTATAGTAAAAATTATAAGTATTTAAAAAAAATTATAATTTATTATTAAAATTAATAGTAAAAAACTAAAAATTAGTCCAAAAAACAATACCAAACACCTTATATGGTATCCTACACTAATTATTCTTATGCGTGACAGTTAAAAATAAATAATAAATTTTTAATATAATATAAACACTATATATAGAATGTCATATCATATGGTACTTAAATATAATTACCTAACGTAGTTATCATAGCATTACTTATTATCAATTGTCATGTATTCCTATTATTAGGAAAACACCGCTGCAAAAGTTCGTGCCTCCATTTTATGAACAAATCAAATCTAAGAAGGGTACCAATGTGTCAAATACTCTATTTTTACACAAGTCAATGTGTAAAAATTGGTCCAACAAGAGGCGTTTTAGTTTTGACAAATTATTTCATAATAAATATAAATTTTTAATACATATAAAGTGTATTACTCTTGTCTTTTATTTACTTAAAAAAAATATATTAATATTATTCTTCTCAGTATCCAAAGTAATTTTTGTCTTATTATTAAATTAAAACACCGATACGGCCAAATTACTGAATAATTGCTCTTTAGTGGTCCTCTTTGTCCTCTTGGTCAATGATTTTAATAAGGTGTCCTTTAATTTCCTAAATGATTTTATTTGGCATTTCAAAATGATATATTTACATATTTTTATCACTTTTTTATTTCTTATTTCATATCTGAAGTTTTGCATTCATATCGTGTTCTATTAATTTTTTGTTTTCATTTGTACTTAGCAAAACGCTGAGTAAATTTAAATAAGTGTGTTTATAATTTTTTTACTTGTGAATTATGATGTTAAGAGTTTGTTTGGTGTAAATAAAATTATATATTTATATTTTATAACTAAATATATAATTATGACTTCAAGAATTTATATAAATTCCCAAAGTATGTTCAATGATTTATACAGTGGGTGTTTAGCAAAGGTACTGCTAGTAATTTTTAGTTTTTTAATTTTAATTTTAATTATAAGTTCTAAGTTTTACCAAATACCTACAAATTATGTTACAATTTATAAATATTTTTTATTTTATTTTAACTATAAACTACGAATTTTACTAAATGCTCACAACTTATGTGTTCAAATGGTTGAATTTTGTTTCCGCTATCCTAATGTTGATTCCTTACCAACTTATAATTATAGGGGAAAAATCTCTTTATGTAATTCTTTATTATGAAGCAATATATTTATTTTTTATCGTTCAAAAAAAAATTTCTGTTACAAATTACAATCTATAAAGTACTTGTTTCAGTAATACTAAACATCATCATATTATGAAATTTTTTCTATAATGTGACTTACTATTAAAATATGTTCGTTTGGGCTAACGTTGTAAAAAATTCACTAAAAACGATAAAAATGGATAAATTAAACATACACCATTTGTATTTAAGGGTAACAGTACTGACATTCTCTCCATTCTCTGAAATATCACTGCACTCCCTTATATTTTTATTTTTGTAACACTTAACTCTAAAACGGAAACACTATTGAAATAGTGTTTTTAATTTTTTTTTGTTTAATTACAAAAATTTTATTTAAAAATTTATAATTAAAAAATAAAAAATTACTAAATATAAACATAAGTAACATAAAATTTAATTTATTAATTTATTTTTATTTTTAAGTTTTTAATTTTGATAAAAAAAAATTATCTTAATTTTTTTAATCAAAATTAAAAACTTAAAAATAAAAATAAATTAATAAATTAAATTTTATGTTTTTACGTCACTTATTTTTGTATTTAGTAATTTTTTATTTTTTAATTAGAAATTTTTAAATAAAATTTTGTAATTAAACAAAAAAAAACTAAAAAAATTAAAAATACTGTTTCAACAGTACTTCCGTCTAAAAGCTAATGGAAGTTAACTTTTGAATCTAAGTATTATAAAAATAAAAATGTAAGAGAGTGCCGTGATATTTTAAAAAATAGAGAGAGTGTCAATATTATTACTTTAAATACAAGATGTGTAGGTGTAATTTACTTTTAAAAAAAAGCTGTATAAAAATAATCCAAACACAGAATGTGATTTATAGTATATATTATGTTGTATATCTACAGTGATGATATTTCAGTTGAAATCGATCCATCACATTAATGTCTTAATTAAATCTTATCCATTGATATTTTTTCAAGAACATGGACTCTGTCCTTTAATTTTGTGATTGAGATCCTTTGCCTATTTCATTCATGTGAGTGGTGTTGGGAATTTTTAATTTTTTTAAAAAAAATTAAAATAAAAGGAAAATTGAAAAGATGGCTAATTTTCTTCAAGAATAATTAATTTAAAATGCAAAAACTTGAGTTGACTTCACTATTTTGTTCACATCAAAAGTAGTGTTCCCTCTTAATTAGTGTAGATGTATAGATTTATATATTATTAATACTCAGTAAATTAATACATGGTATCGTAGATGGACTTAAGAGGGGGCAAATTCGGGCGGCTGTCTCTCTAAAATTTTAAAAAAATTAATTATTATAATAGTATTAGTTTAAAATATTTTAAAATTATATAAATTCGTCCTTATAAGATTTTTTTTAAAAACTTAATATATGTTCTTTTGAGAACTTATAAGAACAAATTGCCCTTCTTAAATTAAAATTTTACGTTCGTTAAACGCAAAAGTGATTCATGAGAAAACTAAAGTGAAGATGAAAAAGAGAAGAAAAAAATCTGTTACATGTTTAATTTGCAAGAAAATCAGTAAAAAAAAATAGTTTTAAATTTTTTTCTTGGTGCATCATTCTATAATTTTATACAGATCAGGAAAAAGATTTATACAAAAAAAAAACCCTATTATCATGGGATCCATATTTTAAAATACAAAAACTTGAGTTGACTTCACTCTTTATTAGTTCACATCAAAAGCAGTGTTCGCTCTTAATTAGTGTAGATGTATAACTTTATATAGTAAGCACTTGGAAAAAATCCATGGTCTAAAACTAATCCAATGTTCAGTTGTCAAAAAAAAAAAAGAAGTTAGTTTTTTAAATTCTTTCTTGATGCATGATTCTACCATTCTGTACAAATCAAGAAAAAAAAGTTTTCTAAAAAAAAAAAAAACTATTATCGTGAGATCTATATTTTCTTACGGCAACTAAACACGCTACAGAAAAATTAAATAATTATCTTTTTTTTCTTTTTTTTTTTTCGTCAACTGAACGAAGCCTAACAAGATAATTGCGATGCACATGATTGATTGAAGTTGACACATTATTTTTATTTTGAGTTTCATGCTCCAAATACCTCAGTGGTGTCCTTTTGGTTTTGGTAGTGTCATGAGAAAGACACACAACAGAAAGAGTTAAAAGTTAAACTGTTTCAATATTATATGCAGCTGGCCACTGTTCAATATTTGACCAAACAATTTGATTTCTCATGACCTTATTATATTTTTTATTTTTTTTTTGTGCTGTAGGGTTGCAATATATTTGTACAATTTTGTGGGAACCCATTGGTTTTGTTTTGCTTTTTTTTTTTTTTTTTGGGTACCCACTACCCACCCACAGCTACTGTACACTCCATAAATTTTAGCAGATGAAAGGGCTGGGTGGCACTGATCACTGCATTATTCAGAAAACTGTTTAATTGAGACTTGAAGTTGTTGGAGGAAGATTAACTCAAGTTGATGGGCAAATGCATTGCAATATAATCACATTTATTGCTACAAAAAAAATATATATATATATATATATATATGTATATATATATATATATATATATCATGCATCCAGAAAAATT
>JAOTRH010036982.1:0-20521 GCA_034768845.1 Heliamphora exappendiculata
ATTCTAAACTTGATGATTTTATTGACCTCCAAAGTTTTAAATCTTTTTTTAAAAATTTTTGAATTTTTAAACCAATTATATACACGTGTCCAAGATTAATTGATTATTGTCTATGAATTATTTTCATATTGAGTTTTATTGTGTTTTGAGTATGTATATTAATTAAACTTTTTTCCAAATAAAGCATTTTTTAAATTACTTATAGCTTTATATATTTTTTTAATTTTTCTATTTTTAAGTTGAAGTATTTATCTTTTATATTATACCAAAGCGCGTTGTATCTTCATGGGTTCAAAGGTCCCAATCTAATTTTTTTAATTTTTTGAATTATTTATTTTTAATAATAACACATGTTATCTTGTGATAGGTCAATATTAGCTACACACGAATTTATGTTAAAATATTTATTTTTTTGAGAATCAAATATTTCCTTAAAGGATGTTTAATTATCTCAAATTAAGAAAATATATATTCTATATGAATTTATTTTATTTTCAAAGCATATGTTTTAAATTATGCATATAATTTTTTTTAAAAATTATACCATTGATTTGTCATAAAGAGATATATGAACTATCTCAAATTGAAAAAATTATTATGTACATAACATCCTAATTTTTTTGGTCCAACACTTTTTAAAAAAATTAAATTTAACTATTTAATTAAACTAATTATGGATAAATAATTAAGTATATTGATTGAAATTTGAATTCAATACTTTTAAATCAACTATATATCCCTACCAATTTAAATTAATTTTCAAAAAAATCTATTTCCAAAAAAAATTAATTGAGCTAAATTAAGTATAATTTTCCTACCAATTTGAACTGGGTTTCGAAAAGAAAATATCCTCAAAAAAATTCAAAAAAATGTTTTCAAAACATAAGCCATATTGATCAAAATACATAAATTCTGGTAATACACAATCCCAATTATTATTAAATTTTTAATTAATACAACAATATGATTTAAAATTTGCAAACTAAGATCTGAAATACACATATTTGTATAAGAAAACTAACTAAAAATATTAAAGTTTCTACTCTAAATATGACATTATACATTTGCAACACTACTATTAATTTATCATAAATTATATTTATTTCAAAATATTTAAATTTAAAGGTTTTTCTATTAATACGCTCTCGTTTGGCAACTAGCTTAAGTTAATTTTTTGTCTTTTAACTTAAAATTTTAAAAAGTTAAAAATTTTCATTTTTCAACACAAAAGGTATTTAACCTTTTTTTTGCTTTTTACATAATTTTTTTTATATTTTTTTATAAATATCATAATATTTATTATATACATTAATTTTTTATAAAAATTATATTTTTAAAATATACATGTCAAAATCTATCAAATAAGATCTATACTAAATATAAATTTATTTAAAAATAAATTATAAAAAAATCTAATAACTTTAAATAAAATTTTTATCTTTTGACTTAAAATAACTTTAAATATTTAGTTTAAAAACAATTTATATTCCAACTAAACGAATTTTTTAATTTAAAATAATTTAAAGCAAAAAAATAAATTTAAAATCGATTACCAAAGCAACTTATATAATATATATATATATATATATCTATCAAGACAACTTACCAATAGTATAACAATTTTTTGTGATAAAATTGATTAAATGTAGCCAAAACAGACAATCCGTGGAACACCGATCGAAACGAATATTTTTTGCCTTGCCCAACAACCTATTGTCCAAAATACAAATATAGGTGGGCCAGCCAAGTTCCATCGGGCACCAAAATCCAAAACGTAGCCGATCATTGTGGACCCACAGCACCAGTGGAGTAAATTTAATAATAAGGAAAATACTAATAGATAAAAAGTATATTAATATTTATAAAAAAATATTTTAATATATGTAATTATTAAGTTTTATTTTTTTTTTATGTATATTAATATTATAATTTATTTGTTCTCACTATTTAGGCTCCAATTAGGCAACTAATTTAAAAGCTAAGTTTTTTATTTTTTTACATTTTTAACTAAAAAATTTACTTAGGTTTAAAATAAGTTATTTGATAACTTAGTTTTTAAATTAATTTTTTATAATTAATTATTTGGATAAAAAGTTAAAATTTTTATTTTTTTGTTTAAAATAGATAATTTTGCCGTTTTATATATTTAATATTAATAATTATATGTAATTAGTAGTGATAGTAAATAAGTTATGAATAAATAGTATTATTGTATTTTAAAAGTAATCGTAATTTGAATAGAATGTTATGAGAATTTATATTTTAATTTAATTTTTAAAATTTTTATTTTTATTTTTTTGTCAAATAGATAATTTTAACCTTTTTAATATTTTCAACCAAAAAATAAAAGTTGTTAATCAGGGTCAAAGATTGAAAAAAAATTAATGAAGACCAAAACCTAGGAAGGCCGATTTTTTCAATTTGTATGATTTTCTTTATTTTTTGTACAAGGTTTTTTAGTTTTTTATTTCTGATGAATAGAAAAATTTAAGAAGTATACTTATTTAAATTAATGATGAAACATTTAGTAAAAACAAAAAAAAAATCATATAAAAAATTAGACCAAATGGATACTTAACCTTCGCGTGGAAATTTGATTTTAAGTTGATTTTTTAGCTTTAAGTCATGTTAAGTCAAAAAGTCAAAAAATTCATTTGGTTGAAAAAATAATAACTTTTAAGCCACCAAAAAAATTAAATAAATTTAATGTAAAATTTCATAGTTGACGCTTAAATGAACTGGGTATAATTGTTTAGTTAAAATTTACATAATTTTATACATAAAAAGGTAAAATTAAAATTGTTATGAGAAAAATTAGAAAATCTAAAAATAAATAGGTTAAAAATTGAAAGTTGAAAAACGAGACTTTTTAAACTTTTTAGACTTTAAGTCAAAAGTTAAAAAATTAATTTTAAACCGGTAGCCAAACAAAAGCCTAGTTGTGGTCGTTGAAGTAGGTAGCGCAGCCATAGTTCTGAATAACGTATCAAACAATGTACTAATTTTTTTATTGGTATGGTACGTACCAGTACTGATGAAATATCGAGTATTATTTTCGATTTATCGCTATAAAATATTATATGTATATTTTTAGAAAATATTATTCAATAATAAATAATTTAGTAAAACATGATTATTTATTTAAAATAATATTTAATTAATTAGTCTAATTTAAATTTTATTCTCATAGTTTATAGTGATATAGCTAATTTGAAAGTGATAAAATTTAACATGTAAAGCTTTTTAAGAATAATTTAACATTTATTAATTTTAGAACTCTCTCTTTATGCTATATTTGATATTTAAATTGAAATATAAAAATAAAAAACAAAAATAAAAAAAAAATAAGTAAAAATTATTTTTTTTTTAAATAATAATTATGAACTAGTATGTATTCGGTAGGGCTGTGCAATAACTCGCCCAACTCACTCAACCACTGCCCACCACGCACTGAACCGCTAAAATTGCTGAAAATTAAATTAGCAAGTCGGGTGAGTTACTCTTTAATTGTGCGGGTGGATAGCAGGTTAACAAATTCCACCCATCCAAAAATTGACCCACTCGCAAATTTCAATGCGCTGCCTTTTAGTTTTAGGTTTTTAGTTTTATTTTACTATTTTACAGCCTTTACACACACAGAAGTGACAGAACCCTTCCGGCTTCCTCGTCTACGCGCTCTCTCTATCTCTCATCTAGGGTTATGCCATCACTCTCATCGGCGCCTCACCGCTACCCTCGTCGGTGCCTTACCGCCACCCTCATTGTCCACTGTCATCGGCCATTGTTGGACCGTATTTAACAAGTTCTCTCTCTCTTTCTCTCTCTCTCTTCTACTCTCTTCTACTCTCTCTCTCTCACCTTTTAGTCTTCTACGTATCTCTCTCATGTGGTTTTCATTATCTCTCTCACCATTTCTCCTGTGGATTTGATACGTATCTCTCTTCTACGTATCTATTATTTTTTATTTTTTCATTCTCTTGTGGGTTTGATTATGTTTTTATTTTTTGTCTTTGTCAACTTTTTTTTTTGCTTGATATTGTTTCCGAAAAAATAATACTTAATGAAAAGACAAATTTTGTAATTTTTTTGCATAGATGACCTTTTCTGGCTTTTTTTTTTTTTGAGTATATAGGCCTTTTTGTCTTGCTCTGTTTTTCTGTGTAGAAGTTTTTGAAGCTTAGCTTTGTAGTATAACCTCTTTGTCACTTTGTGGTTACTCAGTTTTTCTTTTGTTTTGGAGTATAATTTCTCTTTCCGTTAAGTCCAACTTTTTTTAAATTCTTTAAGCCCACCCCTAATTGTTTTTGATTAAATAAGCCCACATGAAGTTACGCCATTTTAAAGCATAGAAATCAAAATTAAGATTTGTTTCTTTTATCAAGAAGTTCTGCACGTGAACCCGGAGAGAAAAAAGGAAAAAAGAAGTAAAGAATTTGTTTCTTTTATCTTTCGAACAGTAATATTTCGGATTTGGAGTTCTTGTTCATGAGCTCTCTATTTTTACAGGGACTGAGTTGTCTAATAATTATTAGAGCTATTTCTGTTTAGTTCCTGATTTAATAACTTAAATTTATTTTCTAATATTTGTTCCGATACTTTTGCAGACGAAATAACTCACGTTTACAAACAAAAGTAAAACGGTAAATCTGTGATTGACTATGGAGGAAGCACATGAGATAAAGTCAGGCAGTGACAATGATGTGAGTATAAACTCTTCAACTCAAACCACCAAAGGAAAAATCAAAAAAAGAAATCCAGAGTTTGGGATCACTATTCTTCGGTTGATGGTGGTGATCTTAAATGTCCAAGAGCATCTTGTAATTATTGTGGTAAGACTTATGGAGCCCACGAAAAACAAGATGGTACTAGTAATTTATGGAGTCATTTTAATAATCAATGCACAAAGTACCCGTTTAAGGTTGTGGATAAGAAACAAAAAAATTTATGTTTTGTTAAAGATGGAGAGGGAAAAGAGAAAGAACAAGATGGTATTAGTTTAAAAGAAGTGGCTTATACTAAAAAAGTTTGTAGAGATGCATTAGCAAAGATGCTTATTATTGATGAATTACCTTTTAGGCAAGTGGAGAAAGCAGGGTTCAAGAATTTTTGTCAAGTTATGCAACCTAGGTTCACTCTCCTCTCACGCACAACTACTGCTCGTGACTGCATGAGAATATATAATGAATAAAAGAAAAAATTGAAGAAAGCCATTAGAAAGCAAAGAATTTGTCTAACAACTGACACTTGGACATCAATTTAAAATATTAACTATATGTGTCTTACTGCTCGTTGGATTGATGATAATTGGAACTTGCACAAAAAAATTCTCAATTTTTTTCAAGTTCTTAATCATAAGGGTGAGACCATTGGGAAGCACATTGAGAAGTGTCTACTTGAATAGGGTATTGATAAGATGTTAACTATCACAGTTGATAACGCAAGCTCTAATGACGGGCTATCAAATATTTGAAAAGAAAAATCAAAGATTGGAAGTCAACCATCTTAGATAATGAATTTATGCATAGGAGATGTGCACATATTGTGAATCTTATTGTTTGTGAAGGTTTAAGAGAGCAGAATGACTCAATTGTGAAGATTCAAAAAGCAGTAAAGTATGTGAGGTTTTCTCCTTCAAGATTACAGAATTTTAAGAATTGTGTAGAGTATGAGAAGATTCCTTCCAAGTGCTCATTGTGCCTAGATGTTCAAACTAAGTGGAATTCTACCTATTCAATGTTGGACGTAGCTGAGAAGTTTCAAAAAGCATTTGAGCGATTGGAAGAGGATGACTCTCATTTCTTTTCATTTTTCATGAAGGATGAAGATGAATTTGATAATCACAATTATGGTGGGAAAGGAAAAGGGAGAGGAAGAAAAATTATTGGGCCTCCTAGTGTAGATGATTGGGATAAAGCTAGAGCTTTCGTCTGATTCTTGAGACTTTTTTACAACGTGACCTTGAGACTTTCGGGTTCTTTGCATGTGACATCTAATGAACTTTTCCATGAACTCATCGATTCAGTCTAAATTGATGTCAATGGGTAAAAGTGGAGATAAGTTGTTGAGTAATATGGCAATTAACATGAAACGAAAAATATGACAAGTATTGAAAAAATCTTGATAATATCAATTTCTTGTTGTATGTTGCCATTGTGTTATACCCACGTTACAAATTAAAATATATCAAGTTTTCATTTATCCAAGTATATGAGGCCGATAAAGTAGAAGACCTTGTGATGAGAGTGAAGTTGAAGTTATTTCGCCTATACGACCATTATGCTAATAACACACTTGGTGTTGTTCATGCTAACAATGCAAGTCAAGCTTCTCAACCGATGGTCATTGATGAAAACGAGAAAGATGCTGTTAAACTTTTCACTATTCAATATAAGAAACATTTGGAGGAGGAAAATAGCCTAGAGAACAAGTCTGAGTTGAATAAGTATTTGGCTGAGAATTCTGAGGATCCAAGTATTTTTAATTTTGACATTTTGAGTTGATGGAAGCTTAATAGTAATAAATTTCGAGTTCTCTCTCAAATGGTTTGGTTAGTAAATTATCACTCAAATCGCACCGCGCCGACCCGCGCACCCCCTAGTATTCGGTATTACTCGGTATAGGTCGGTATCGACCGGTACGAAACTAAATAATTAGTATACCGATATTGTTCCAAATCGATACGTAAAAATTGTTTGTTTTTTTTTATACATATTATTTGAAAATTATGAATATTAAATAAGTTTGAATAATTTATATTTCACACGAGAGTCGTACATTCTATTTTAAAATTTTCATCACAATAGAGTTCTCACGTTCAAATCATTGGGTCCACGTTTGTTTGATTTTGGGATCGTCATGTTTTTCAAATTAGATTAGGTCTACATTTGTGGAGTCTCGTGTCAAAACTGGAATTGGATTAATTCGAGTTGTTTTTACATTTAATCTCCCATGCATATAATTATATAATGCCAAATAAAAAATAAAATAAAATAATAAAAATATATAAAATTATATAATCTCATTGTGCGCGTTATAAATTGGATGGCACAATTAGAACCAATCGGATTGGGTCAAATACGGTGATCCCGAACAGAGTATGAGCCGAACTCCTAGTTACCAAACTCACTAGAGGCTGCTTGTACTGTTGTCGAACTCCTGCAAGACAGAGAACACTGTTAATATTTTCCAACTTGATTTAACTGAAAAGCACTCCGATGTTTAAGTTAGATTGCTCTCTGAGATATTTTTAATTAAGAACTTGGGTTAGAGTTGCGTACCTGAGGGCATTAAGTGCCTCCTTTTATATAGGGGGTCAAAACCAAGAGAGGTTAAGCCTTCTTAGAACTCTGTCTCTTATCTTTTATTTCTTTCCCTATTAGAGATTTTGTCTTATCCTAAAGCAATTCTAATTGCTTTAGGATGCTAAGACTCTACATTCCAGAACTGTCAATCTCAGGAATGGAATCCACTTGAGTTATCCTTTTGCCTAGAGCCGATTTGGGCTTGAGTATTGTGGGCTGTCCCTTTCTGAGGTGGCCCGAACTCATCATGCGCCAAACTGCCAGTGGGCCAGACCTTCGAGGCAAGTTCGCATCTACTTTCTTTGGGCTGGACTTTAAGCCCGTAGTTTTATACACCCTCTACTGCCCCCAGCTCTGGTTTTCACTTGGCCGAACTGCCGAGTGAAGACTTAAGAGTTTTTAGCTTTTTATCAGTGGGCTCTTTTTTTTGCACTGCGTTTGTTCGGGTGATCTATTCGGATCAGTGTTTGGTGTTGACATTCTAGGAGGCGCTCTCTTGTTTGGGGGTGTCTGTTCAGTTCTTCTGGTACAAGTTCAGTAGCCCAAATCCTTTAATATCCCCTCATAAGTGACAGCTTTCCTCGAGTCCCATTTTTAGTGACGTGGCTTGCCACTATTGGCGCGTGGGGGGGTGACAGGTGTCGCATTGGTAACTCCTACGTCGTTTCGAACGTACGGCGCATTGAATGTGCCGTCGATTGAAACAATGGGTATAAAAACCCATCAAACTGTCTTTTTTTTCCTTTTCCATCCCATTTAAAAACTCTGAGCTTTTTTCGAATGCACCTTCGTGAATTGCGGTGAGCAAGAACCTAGTTTCCAGCGAAGAACATCTAGAAACCAGCGACTAGGACCAGATTCCAGCGACTTGTAAGCATCCCTTTTAACTCATTCTCCCTGTCTTTTTGCTTTAAGACGAGTTTTGCCCATCTTTCCTTTTTCTCCTTTTTTTCTTTCAGTCTAAAACTTTAAATCGAAGACAAGCAAACTCAAAAAACTAGTAGCAACACCAGAGTCCATGCGGGACTTCTAGTGTTGGTATGACCTTGGCTGGTCCTGATGATTCGCGCAGGGGAACTAGAAAAAGCTTCCTCTTCCACTAGTCGCCATAGTGGAAGGGGGAGTTCGGTTCCCGCTTCATCCTTTGCTTCGCCGAGTGCTTTGGCACTATAGGGTGAGCCCGATGTAGGTATCCTCTAAAGGTGATAATGGGCGTCGTCGAGCTAAATAGGATCCTAGGTACCAATCTTGGTATTTGGGGCATTATATATTGTTATAATATGGTCCAGCATAGCACGGGGTCTTATTATCTCAAGGCCAAAAGGGCAAGCAAGAAATTGGTGATTGAATTGCCGGACTTAGGAAAGGATATTGACAACGATTTCCTCAACATTATTGGAAATTTCGAGTTTGGGCCCAACGAGGTGCATAATATCTTCACTATTCCTCGAAAATACGACCTTGGCCTCGGTAGTTCCATCACCAACTGCTTGTTGTTTTTCCTGTTCAAACTTCTTCCCCCCTCCCCTTTTTTTATATATGCTTATGTTCTTTTTTTTTTCTTTGGTGTAGGTGAAACAGCGAATAACCGAGCTCGAGGTCCGTTGCCCAGTGTCTATCTCGAAGAAAGTCTGGGAGTACAAAGATCTTTCCCAGCAACAAGGACTGGGTAGCGCCGCCCACATCCTCTTGAAGTACATTCTCACTTACAGAAGCTTCATCCAGCTGAACACATCTGGAGTCCGGATTGCTGCCCCTGCTTCAGCTCCAATCGACATACCTGAGGCGATTGTTTTGCCATTTACCCGAGCAGAAAGACAGGTGACCATCGCACAACCTCCGCTTATAGCTGATGAGCTCGGCCCTTCATCGACAGGTTATACAATTTCAATTTCGTCATCTTCTTCTTCGGCGGGCCCCTCCGATCTAGCCAGAATTGAAGAAATGGCCAAGAGGAAAGCTTCAACCGCCAATTTTTCTGAGTTCCTTTCACTCGGGGGCCCCAAAAAGAAGGTAACGGTCGCCTCAACTGCCCGAAAAAAAGCGACGGATCTCGCCGCCGAGCTGATGATGCCGGCACATTAGGGGAACGTTCTAGCTCAAGCCCCAGAGAGGTTGAAGAAGGCTGCAGACGTGGCCGAGATGGATAAGAAGAAGGAAAAGGAAGGTGAGAAGGAGAAAGGTGAGGAAAAAGGAAAGGCGAAGGAAAAGAAGTTGGTGGAGATTGAAGAGGGTTATGAACCATGGACCCCAAAACTGACGAAGGGGGACCACCTCATAACAGTTGAGGACAAGGGGCGTCCCTAGACACTTCCTTTGGGCTGTGCAAAGCCCTGCTTCTTCCCTCGAATATGGAAGAAGTGCGCAAGTTTCCACATGAGAAACTTGTTAAATCGACTATTTGGCATTCCATCAAGGTATCTCTTTGCTTCAGTTTTCCTCTACTTTTTCCTTATTTTTGTCTCTTCTTTCATTAACTGTTAATCGCTCTCTTTCTTCAGGGTCTACAGCGCTTGATAGCCATGGTGGAACGCGTTGAAGCTCAAGAAGGCGAGCTCACCAAATTGTGCCAGGCTAACTTCAAATACCTCCAGCAGATTGGGAAACTGGAGGGCAGTCTTCAGGAAAAGATCAAGATTGTCGACGCTGCTCGAGCCAGGGTCTCCAAGCTCGAAATCAAAGAGGTTGCCTTAAACAGGCATTTAAAGGAGAAGCAGGACCTCCTGCTGGAGTCTCAAGCTCAGCTCGGCAAGGCCCAAGTTGAACTTGCGTTGGCTCAAGAAAAGAGTTATGCGAAGGGGGTAGCCGAAGCCACAAAGGATTACAAGGGTCAGGTCCACAAGCTGCAAGACATAATTTACGCCGCTACGTGGAAGGATGCCTTGGAAGCTGCTGGGGTTGAGGCATCCTCCCCCTTATATACTGAGATTCCCTTACCTAGTCAGCAGGTGGAGGAAAAAGAAGGACGAGAAGAGGTGGGAGGAGCAAAGGCTGCTGCTGCGGAGGCTACTGAATGGGTGAATGCTAAGGCAGTCCAGTCTGCCTCCGTAGCTGCTAAAGAGATGGAAACTTCAATGGAGACCACCGAAAAATTTCTTGCTGCTCCATAAGGGCTTTGTGTCCCTTTTTCTTATTATCTATGTATTGCACCTAGGGGCTTGCACCTAGGGGCTTTTTGACTTGTAACTTCAGGGGTTCCAGCCCCTTTTATTTAATAGAAGTCTCTTTTCATCTTCTCTTTCATTATGCTTGTACTAGTTTGAATATCTTTTAGACTTAGCCTTTTTAGGCTTACTTTTCCTAAGTATGAGATTGAATTCCATACTTGGGGCTAAACTAGTTCGAATAACTTTCGAACTTAGCCATTTTAGGCTTATTCTTTCCAAATATGGGATTAACTTCCACACTATGGGCTATTTTAGTTCAGATAAACTTCGAACTTAGCCTTTTTAATCTTATTCTTTCTAAATATGGGATTAACTTCCATACTGGGGGTTTAGTTAGTTCGGATAAATTTTGAATTTAGCCTTTTTAGGCTTATTCTTCCTAAGTATGGAATTAACTTCCATACTAAGAGTTTAGTTAGTTCGAATAAATTTCGAACTTAGTCTCTTAGGCTATTTCTTTACAAGTATGCGATGAACTTCTATACAATGGGATAATTCTGTTCAGCTAGTCTTCGAACTTTTTGGCTGGAGGATATATATAGATAGGTGTTCCCCTCAAGTTTTTGTGAAGGAAGTAGTTCAATAAAAACTTCAATTGAGATGAGAAGAATTCTTTTGCCAAACAACGACATTTTATTGTCAAGCTAAAAAATTACAGAAAAATAAAAATCTAAAAATAAAATTTACGCAGATTGTTTGCATTCCACGGTCTAAGAATGGCCCTACCATCTATATCTTATAAATTCTATGCTCCAGTGCCAGCCTTAGAGGTGACTATGTATGGACCTTTCCAATTCGGGATGAGCTTCCCATGAACTGGGTCTTTCATATGACTGAGAACTTTTCTCAAGACTAGATCTCTTGTGCCGAACTCACAATGTCTGACCCTTTTGTTATATTCTTTGGCAAGAGTTTGCTGGTAGAGTGCCAATTTAATGACTGCCATTACTCTTCGTTTTTCGGCTAGGTCTAGGTCCATGGCTAAGGCTCTTGCATTTATTTTGGGAGTGTTGACTTCTGTTTGGATTGTTAGCAATCCAACTTCTAAGGGTATAACTGTCTTTACCCTATAAGCTAGGGAAAATGGGGTTTCACCTGTAGACCTTCTTGGGGTTGTTCGGTACATCCATAAGACTGAGGGGAGTTATTCAACCCATCTTTCTTTGGTAGCGTCCAATCTCATCTTGAGTCCATCAATGATGATTTTGTTCGTTGCTTCTGCTTGCCCATTACTCTGTGGGTATGCCGGAGTAGAAAAGTAATTTTTGATGCCTGGGCTTGAGTAGAAGTTCTTGAATACCGAACTGTCGAACTGGGTCCCGTTATCAGAAATGATTGCTCGAGGAATGCCGAACCGAGTAATAATATTCTTCCATGTGAACCTTTTGACGTCAATGTCTCTGATATTGGCTAAGGGTTCAGCCTCCACCCATTTTATAAAGTAATTCGTTGCTACAAGTATTTTTTGTTACTTGTGGCTCTTGGGAAGGGACCTACTATATCATACCTCTACTGAGCGGAAGGCCAAGGGTTGATTAGCGGTGAAAGGTCCTTGACTGGGACATGTATATTCGGACTAAACTTTTGACACTTCTCGTATTTTTGGACGTAATGCTCTGTATCTTTCTGCATATAAGGCCACAAATAGCCCTGAGATATTGCTCGGTGGGTTAAGGATCTCCAATCTGTGTGGCTGCCACAAGTCACTTTGTGTATTTCGAAACGAAGATCCTGAATTTTGTTCGGGTGCACACAAGATAGGTAGGGGTTTGTGAAGGACTTCTTATAAAGATCCCCCAAACTAGAGACCAGAACCTAGTTGCCTTTTTCTTTATCATCTAAGCCTCATTTTGATAGGATAGAAGCTCGTTCTTGATCAGGTAACCTCTTATGGGATTCATCCAACTTGGACCTATCTCCGAACAGCAGACCTGCTTCTCTTTAGGGGTGACTGTGCTTGGCTGTTAAAGGATTTCCACAAAGATCACCCTTCTTTCCTCAAAACTTACAACTGATGGAAGGAATGCCAAGGAATCTGCATGGCTATTCTCTTTGGATGAGAGCGGGATGATCTCGCAGTATGGGATGTCCTTGGCTAGTTGCTGTGCAAGTCGAACATATAACTGCATTCTATCATCTCTGGCTTTGTATTCTCCTTTGAACTAGTTTACAACCAGTTGTGAATCACAAAAGATCTTGACTTTCTGAGCCTTTAATTCCTTGATATCCCAAAGTTCGGCTAACAGGGCTTCGTATTCGGCTTCGTTGTTTGTGGCTTGAAAGTCAAGACGAACTGTCTTCTCTATGAGGACTCCATCAGGGCTGTGGAACAAAATTCTTGCCCCAGCACCTTTGTTGCATTATGAACCATCTACATATAGTCTCCATGCAGTCTCTGATTCTCTGTCTTCTTGAGCTACTTGCTCGGTGACTTGCCCCCCAACATCAGCCGAACACTCTTCTTAGCTGAATTCGGCAATGAAGTCGGCTATGACCTGGCCCTTTATGGCGGTCCTTGGGCAAAATGTGATATCATGCTCCCTAAGTTCTACAGTCCATCTCACAACCCTTCTTGAGAAATTTGCTTTTCGAAGCAAGGCCTGGAGAGGGTATTCGGTGAATACTTTAATTGAATAAGCTCTGAAGTAGTGGATCAACTTTCGTGACAAGATAACTAGGGCCAAGGCCAGTTTCTCCAACGGCAGATATCTTATTTCTTGACCAAGAAGCACCTTACTCACATAGTAGATTGGCATTTGGACTTTGTTCTCCACCCTTAAAAGAACAGCACTGACAGCTCAAGTTAATACTGCGACGTATAAAAATAATGTTTCGGTACTGTTCGACACTGTCAGTAACGGTGGGGAGGAAAGATAATGTTTTAACTCAGTAAGGGCTTTCTCACTTTATCCATCCCAAATGAACTGGTTTACCCTCTTCATCACCTTGAAGAATGGATAGCACCAATTAGATGCTTGACTAATGAACCGGTTCAGTGCTGCAGCCATCCTAGTCAACTTTTGGACCTCTTTCAGATTCTGTGGGCTCTTTAGGTTCTAGATAGCCGAGATTTGTTTGGGGTTTACCTCTATTCCCCTGTGAGTCACTAAGAAATCAAAAAACTTCCCAGAGCTTACTCCAAAAGCACACTTAGAAGCGTTGAGCCTAAGTCTATAAGCTTTGAGGATTTCGAAGGTCTTTCTTAGGTCGTCCAAGTGTTTGCCCTGGAGTTTGGTTCTTACCACCATGTCGTCGATGTAAAGCTCCATGGTTTTGCCGGTTAAATCCTTGAACATCTTGGTGGCAGGCCTTTGGTAAGTAATTCCTGCATTCTTAAGTCCGAACGATATTACCCGATAGCAGTATATACCTCGAAGAGTAATGAAGGCTGTCTTTTCATGATGCGGGGCATGTTGCATCCAAGAAACTCATTCTCTCATGCTCAGCTGTTGAGTCAACGAGCTGATCTATTCGAGGCAAAGAAAAGCAATCTTTGGGGCATGTTTTGTTTAGGTCGGTAAAATCAACACATACTCGCTATTTTTCGTCCTTCTTCTTAACCATTATTGTGTTTGCCAACCATGTCAGATAATGAATTTCTTTGATTGCTTCTACTTTTTTTAGTCATTGAACCTCTTCTACTACTGCTTCTTCATGATGCGGGGCAAACTTCTTGAGCTTCTGCATTACTGGCTTCCTTTGAGGATCCACATTTAATCAATGACTAATTATTTTTGGGATATATTCCTAGCATCTAGTAAGGCGTCCATGCAAAAATCTCCTTATTTTCTTTTAAGAATTCCATCAATTCAACTTTTTCTTGGTCGGTCATGCTTGTACTGAGCAAGAAATATTGATCTGAATCCTCCGGGAAAACACTAACTTTCTTCAAATCTTCAACTACCTTTTCTTCGGTAGTCGTCATAGATTGTTGGGCCATCATCTACCTCTATGGTTTTCACCTCAGAGTACTGTTCTTCGTTTTTTATTGTGGCTATGAAGCATTTTCTTGCCGTGTGTTGATCTCCCTTGATCTCAACTACTTTCTTTCCATTTAAAACTTGAGGGTCTGGTGATAAGTCGAGGGGACTGCTCCTAAGCTATGTATCCATGTCCTACCTACAATAGCATTGTAAGTAGAAAGTTGATTGACAACTAGAAATTCAGTGTTTACCGTAGTAGGTCCTGCCTTTACTGGCACAACTATCCTTCCTACTGGCCACATCGAGTATGTGCCAATACCGATCAATGGAGTCATGCACCTATTGAGTGTTGAGTCTTTTAGCCCTCGCTTCTGAAATAGGCTGCAATACATGATGTCAACTGAACTCCTCTAGTCCACCAATACTCGCATTACGTCATAGTTTGCAATGCGTAAAGTTAGTACCAATGTGTCATTGTAGGGTTGTTGTATTCCCATGAGGTCATTGTCTGAGAAGTTAATCCCTTGCATCTAGCTCTAGCTGGAGTTCTCCTATGTTCTTTGACATTTGCCCTCATCCACTTTCATTATGTGGGCTAGAGTCTTGGCTTGATGCTGAACAACTGCTTGGGTAATTGGCTCAGTAGTGCCATGAATAATTTTTACCACCCCGAGAGGAACATCTCTTTGTTCGGGCCTTTGGTCTAGTGCCTGGGTTCTTTCTTCTTGAGCAATTTTTTTGATGTCAATGAATTCCAAGAGATACCCTGCTCGGACCAAATCTTTTACGTGTTTTTTGAACGTTCGGCTTTCCCTAATTAGGTGGTCATGATTTCAGTGGTAGTGACACTTCTGCTTCTGATCTCGTCTGTTCGGATCCCCGATCAATTTTGATGGCTATTGAAAATAAGGATTATCTTTAATCTGGTTTAGGAGTTTGTGTAGAGATTCTTTGAATACTGTTTGTAGGGCTTTGTAGGCTGTTGACTCCTTTTTCTCCTAGGATTCCTTCCTGGACCTCTAGTTTTTCGTCCTTTATCCTTCCTCTCGGACTGTTTGACTGATGCAGCACTCTATTTGACTTGTCTTATATCTTCTTCAACCTTTACATGTTGCTCGATCTTCACCATTAGCTCAGACATAGTGGATACGGTCTTCTTGGTGAGGGATTGTCTCAAACGGTTTTGTGAAGGCAGCCCTATTTTGAAGGATGTCACAGCCAGCTGTTCACTGCAATCTTCTATCTCGTTGTATGCTTCCCAGTAACGCTGAGCATAATCCTGAATTGTTTCGTCCTCATTCTTCCATAGGGCAAGGAGCGTGTCAAAATTTTTCGACTGTCTGCTGTTGGTAATGAACCGACCAGTGACAGATTCAACCAATTGCTGCCAATTGACTATAGAATGGGGTGGCAGCTTATGGAACCAACTAAGGGATGTTTCTCCTAAACTGGATGGGAACATACAGCACAGAAGTGCATCATTCCCACTTCAGAGTGCCATTGCTTGTCTGTATTGCCGAATATGACTCACTGAATCTGTCTTCCCATCATACATCTCAAACTTTGGCGGATAAAACTTACATGGTGGATCTGCATTCTCAATGACCTCGGCTAATTGTGATACCGAGATTTGCTCAATGGATTTTCGCTCTATATCCTAGGCTGTTCGGCCACCAACATGCTGCATTCTAGAATCCATCCTTTTTTCCAACCGCAACTGAAGGTCTTGGTTTGGGTCCAGTTTGGCCTAAGCCACCCATTGAGGGCTTAACCGAGTTGATTTAGCTCCAATGGTATCAGTTCGCCTAGACCTCCTTAGGCTCTCCTCGGGTGCCTCCGCCTCTGCCTATGTTGGTGACTAAGGCTACAGGATTCTGGGCTTTGTTCGGTATCTTCTAGCTCGGGAGTTTCTCTTTGTCTTATGCTTGAATCCCTTTGAGTTTCTTACATTTGGATTATTCGCCTGAGTTCATCAATTTCTATGTCGCGTTGTTCCATTCTTTCCTCAAGATTGTTAATGATCCTATCTCGCCTGGCCAACCTCTCCTCTAATCCCCCTCTTTCTCTTAAAGATGGAGAAGGGCGTTCTCCTCTGGAACTGGCGGTAGAGTAACGTAACCGCCTCCCATTATGTGAGGCGTCGTTCCTACGCCTTTGAATCTCCGATGGGATCCTAGGGACCCTTGGCCGTTTTGGGATAATTGATATGGTTCTTTGAGAGATGCCTCCCTGCCCTCCTGCATGGTTTCTAGTAAATCCAGTAAGATTCTGGCTCATGATTCTGTTGGTTCGAGATCATCGTTCCCACATACGGCGCCAAATTGTGCACGCTGTAAATTGGATGGCACAACCAGAACCAATCGAACTGGTTCAAATACGGTGATCCTGAACAGAATATGAGACGAACTTCTAGTTGCTGAACTCATTAGAGGCTGCTTATGCTGTTGTCGAACTCCTACAAGATAAAGAACATTGTTAGTGCTTTCTAGGCTGGTTTGACCGGAAAGTACTCCGACGTTTAAGTAAAATTTCTCTCTGAAAGGTTTCTAACCAAAAACTTGGGTTAGAGTTACGTACCAGAGGGTATGGAGTGCCTCCCTTTATATAAGGGTCAAAACCAATAGAGGTTGAGCCATATTAGGACTCTGCCTCTTATCTTTTATCCCTTTCCTTATTAGAGATTTTGCCTTATCCTAAAGTAATTCTAATTGCTTTAGGATGCTAAGACTCTGCATTTCCGAACTGCCTATCTCAAGAATGGAATCCACTTGAGTTATTCTTTTGTCTAAGGCCGACTTGGGCTTGAATAATGTGCGACGTCCCTTTCTGAGGTGACCTGAACTCATCATGGGCTAAACTGCCCGTGGGCCAAACCTTCGAGGAAAATTCGCACCTGCTCACTCATCTATTATCCCATCGCAGCCTAATTTTTTCTTTTTCAATACTTTCTAAAAATAACCTGATTCAAGAGATTGTTAATTTATTATTCGTGACATTAATAATATCAACCCCTACTATTATTAGTATTAGATCTTTGTTGTATAACCGTCATAAATAATTCTATAATTTTTATTTTATTTTTTATTTAACTCCAACTAAACATAAAGAAAATTTCTTCATATATATAAAGATCATGCTTGTATTAAAGGATTGAAAGGTGAAGATTAGACTACTAATTTGAAATAATCTTTGTATCTTATGTTTAGATTCAAAATAGAGGTCCGGACAATTAGTCCAGATTGGACTCGTAATCCCTCATATGAAGAATAACTAGTGGGAGAGAAAATAGTGAAATAGAAAAAAGATTCGAGGGGAGAAATAATTAGTCATAAAAAACTTAATTCCTATTAATTCCTTTCAAATAAACAAACAAAAGAGGCAAAAGTGAGTCAACTCACATACGTGTGTCTTTATCAGCCTGGGTTCAAATCTCAGCTTTCTCATCTCCTGACAAAAAAAAACTCATAGGCGTGTGTCTTCATCCAATTCACTCGAAACTTCCGATAAACGTTGAAATAAGATCGCACCATGAGGATTTGGATTAAGAAAAAAAAATAAACAATACAATAAATATTTAATCTCATGATTATTTGTTATGAGAAACGTAATCCCTCTTTATCCTACAACTTCATCCTTATCTTTCAATACAAAAATGGCCAAAATTCTATCAATAATTCTCAAACAATAAAAAAGTGTGAAAGGCATAAAATTACTTATCATTAATTTTCCATCTTATTCGACCCTAGCCCCCCCAAAAAAAAAAAGAAGGCCTGACAATTAGTGATAGACTCCTAGAACTTATTATTCCTTACTTTTTTTTTTGAGTGATTACAAATTATTTTTACTTAATACGTCAAGCATCCGAAAGCCATAAATGTGTACAAAACTACACCTAATACTAGCAAGAGAAACTGCCTTAAAAGCTAGGCAATCCTGGTAAATATTGAAAAAATTATATTACAAAATTAAAATTTATGTGATATTCTTGATTTTATTTTAATTTATTATGTCCCTATATTATAGATTCTTCGTTCTTTTGTAAATCTTCTTTTCTAATATAAATAGATGGCGATTCCTCTTTATAAGTATGCTAAAATTACTAAATTCTTTTATTCTTTCGAAAAATTAGTTAACAGTCCAAATTATAGGTCGTTTACTATTTTTCATTTAACATAAGATTTTTTTAATGAGCAAAATTCATCATCATAAAAGTTTTAACGGGTAAGGTTCTTTTAGGACAAAAATATCCTATAATAGATAAATTTATCTGTATTTTTACAAAATATATATAAAGAATATAGATAAATTTATCTATCTTTTATTGAAAGCACGTGTAAAGAATACAGATAAATTTATCTGTCTTATTGAAAACACGTATAAAGAATACAAATAAATTTATTTGTACATTTTCAAAATATGTATATAGAACACAGATAAATTTATCTATTTTTTATTAAAAGCGCGTGTAAAGAATACAAATAAATTTATCTGTCATATTAAAAACACGTATAAAGAATACAGATAAATTTATCTATTTGTATTATCTGTGTTGATATGCAGACAGATATGCATATTAAACAGATGAATATCAAACAGATAAATTTATCTGTTTGTAAGGTATTTTCAGGAAAAATCACGCAATTAGACCTTACGCGTTGAAATTTTTATTTATGAATTTTGCGCGTTAAAACTTATTTTTTTGAACATTTAGTTGAAATCCCCTTATTTTTTTTGGTATTAAAGTCAAATCTTTTGTCTGAAAGAAAAAAATAGAAATTTTTTTTAAAAAACCTATAGAACATAACTTGGTCGGACCTCCAAAACCCTAGTCACTGGCCACCACCAACGACGCCCTTCACCGACACTCCAACGACGGCCTAAACCCTCGCTTAAACGAAAATCTTGTCACCAACGACCCTCAATACTAAAGCCTCTGTTGGGATCGAACCAGCAACCTAAGGCCATCCAAAACCCTAGCAATCACTAGCCAAACATACTGCCATTCATACCTATTACCGACGACCTAAACCCTTACTAACGCAAACCCCATCACTGATGATTCTCAATACCCAAATCCCTGCCAAGATCCTCCACTGTCGACCCAAAACCCTGCCTACCAAACCTCCACCGCCGACGAAAGCCTATCCGCTACTCCTGTGCCGCCGACCACCTATCATCGCCCCCACTTTGGCAACCACTCGCGCTACCATCTAGTGTGCGAACACTCTTTGCACTGGTGCTCTCTAGTTTGCTTCCATCTATTTGCTCTGGTTCTTGGATCTCACTTATTATTGGTTCTCTGATCGATCTAATTCCGAATCTGATTCCCCGTGATTTACTAATGTGGTAAAGCTCTTTTTTCATTCTTCATACCTATTTGGGGCTACCGTTCTTGTTTTAGTAGCATTTACCTTGGCTTTGCTGCTTCTTTGGCTATTTATTTTTTGTTTGGTTGTTTATATCTTCTTATTGGACAATATGCTTGGATCAAGCAATAAAAGTGCCTCTAAGTCATCTTTATCAGATTTTTCTATTTCTCAACATGTACCTGATCAACATATTACTAGTGTATTGCTTAATGAAAAAAATATTACTACCTGGAGCCGATCTCTCCGTCTATTTCTAAGACGCAAAAGAAAGCCTAACTGGCTTATGAAAACTGAAAAGCCACCCCTAAAGATTGATCCTAAACGTGTTCAGTGGTTATTGATAATTGCGCCATCCTAAGTTAGATCTTCAATTCTATGAAAGAACCTGTCTACAATATGTTTATGTACCATGATACGGTTCCCTAGTTGTGAATTGTCTTAGCACAGATGTATGCATATGTCCGCAATGATGCTCATATTTTTTAGCTGTATTAAGATATTTCTCATTCCTCTTAAGAGTCTTTAGGATTCTCCATGGATAAATACTTTGTATACTTACAGTCTCGATGAGAAGAATTAGCCCAGTATGAACCGTGAAGTGATTTTTTGACTGAGGCAACTTCTGTGATGGTTAAACGGCTTGCTCATCAACATACATATCAATTATTGATGGGTTTGAAGCCTAAATTTGAGTCTCTCCGCATTCAAATCTTGAATACATCACCAATGTCGTCTTTATATAAAGCATTTGCTACTATTGA
>JAOTRH010037013.1:0-20518 GCA_034768845.1 Heliamphora exappendiculata
CTACCTCCTACAAGGGCCTCTCAGTCTCCTTACAGACGTGTATCGCCACTCTCGATCAGGCCACTATTTCTCGCACTATTTTCGAGGCCTTAGCTGACCCTGGCTGGCAGGGTGCTATGTTGGAGGAAATGCACACTCTTGAATCCACTTCTACCTAGTCCCTCATTTTTCTTCCGGAAGGCATACAGGCAATTGGTTGCAAATGGGTATTTATGGCCAAGGTCAATCCTGGTGGTTCTCTTGCCCACTTGAAGGCCTGTCTCGTTGCCAAGGGGTATGCTCAGACATATGGGGTTGACTATTTTGAGACCTTTTCTCCTATTGCCAAGATGGCATCTGTTCGTCTGTTTATGTCTCTAGCTGCTACTCATCATTGGCCTATGTACCAACTTGATGTGAAAAATGCTTTTCTTCATGGCGATTTACAAGAGGAGGCTTATATGGAGTAACCTCCCGGCTTTGTTGCTCAGGGGGGGTCACAGCTGGTATGTCGTCTCCATCGATCTCTTTATGGCTTGAAACAGTCTCCATGTTCGTGGTGTGGTCGCTTTAGTATGGTTATGCATCAGTTTGGTCTTCTATAATTCGGCAAAGATCATACAGTGTTCTATAGACGCTCATCTGCTAGTTGTATTCTATTGATTATTTACGTTGATGATATTGTTATCACAGGTGATGATGCAGTGGGTATCTCTGCGTTGAAGCAATTTTTGAAATCTTAATTCCAAACTAAAGACTTGGGAGAATTGAAATACTTTCTTAAAGTTGAGGTAGCACGAGGTAAGTAGGGTATCTTTATCTTCCAGAGAAAATATGTGCTGGATATTTTTGTTGACGCAGGGCTTTTGCACGTAAAGGACGTCAAGTCACCTATGGACATGAGTGTTAAACTTCTCCCTAATGAAGGTGAGGTTTTTCCTCATCCCGACAGATATAGGAGAATGGCTGGGAAATTGAATTATATGACAACAATGACAAGACCAGACATAGCATTTCCTGTGAGTGTGGTGAGCCAATTCATAGCTGCACCTCGGGTTTCACATTGGAATGCTGTGGTTAGAATTCTACGCTATATCCACAGTTATCCCGGTAAGGGGTTGCACTTTAGTGATCACGGCCACTCTATGATGGAAGGGTATTTTGATGCGGACTGGGCAGGATGCACTATTAATCGGTGGTCTACTTATGGATTCTCTATATTTATCGGTGGCAATCTTATCTCTTGGAAAAGCAAGAAGCAGGATGTGGTTTTGAGGTCAAGTGCAGAAATAGAATACCGAGCCATAGCCTTGGCCACATATGAGATTATGTGGTTTCGCCAATTGCTTAGTGAGTTGGGCGATCCCTGCAATGGCCCAACGAAACTTTGGTGTGATAATAAATTTGCAGTGTATATTGCCACGAATTCGGTGTTCCACGAGCGTACTAAACATATCGAGGTGGACTGCCATTTTTTTCGGCATGGGTATCAGAATGGTGTGATCGTATTCGGTGCGGTTCGTACTGGAGAGCAGTTGGCAGATATCTTTACTAAGTCTGTTCTAGGTCCTCGGGTTCGATACATATGTAACAAGCTGACATATTAGATATATATGCACCAGCTTGAGGGGGGTGCTAGCTTTATTATAATAATAATTGTTATTATTATCTTGTGTGGTTCGGCACACCATATCTTATTATGTGACTTCGTTGTTTTATAAATAAACAGTTGCGTACCCTATTAGAGTTAACGCGTTTTCATTAAGCTTAATACTATGTAATTAACATACACCACATTTATCCAAATCCTTTCGATAAGGATAAATGACCCATCGATTAAAAGGTCAATATGAAAAAAATATATGCCCAAGCCAAAAAATGAGTTATGGGTAGTAAGAATACCCTTTGAGGCTTGTAAAAAGAATGAAGGACAACGTGTGCCAGGGATTAAATGGCCAAGGATTCATCGATGGTAAAAGAATATAGAAACTTAGGTGAAAAAACCCGTCGAGGTGTCCTTTTTTAATTTTATTGACGCCTACATTGGCAAATTATTTCTGTCATCAAAATCGAAGGAACAATTATTCGTGGTAAACACGTGTCGTAACTTACTACTTTCTCAAAATGACAGTTGTCACAAATCACAATCATCTCAAAAGGACATGTGTCATAATTGAATTCTTTTGTGTTTAAAGGTTAAAATGGTTACTAGGACGTGGGGACATATTACAATTACCCACTAACAGAGTGGATCTACTATCTAAGTTAGCAAAGAATAGCCCATGACGAAGACGGTTATGAAGGAAGTTATGAGCGGTTAGAAACCAGTTTATAAAAGGACAAGTATAGACACAATGAAAGGACTCTTACACATATCGGCAAACCTGCCTATCTTTTTATTTTATCTTTTGTATTTTATTTCCTTATAATTTTCTTCGCAAATTTCCTTTCGATAGTTGATAGGAGTAGCTTGTAATTAGTTTGTAATTCCAGTGCTCGATTGTAATCCCAGCCGAAGTAATAAAATTCCTTTATTACTTTCATTTTCGATCATCATTACTTTCTGGTGAAGTCCTGAAATAAGGCAAAAGGACCTTGTACGCAATCGCTTGGCATTACGAAGAATTTCCTTTCGAAGGAGAGATTGAATTTGTTTTTGGTAAATAAATTTTTGGTACGCCCTGTGGGAATCTCACTAAGTCAGAAAGCAATATGGTTCAGACTCGCAAAGACAAGGCAGTGCAAGAAGATGTAACTCCTACAGAAGTTACCAACGAAACGAATATGATAAATGAAATGGACAAATTGAATGGTCAAAACAGCCAGTCAAAAAGCTTGAAAAGGCTTTCTGTACAAGAGAGAAAAAATATTTGAAGTATTCAGTAATCCGAACGTGAAGGAGCAAGAATTCGTGATAGTAATAAAGAAGGTTATTATCGGTGCTGAAGTACTTACGTCTACAAATTTCACGTCAAATGAGGTGGTTAATGTCAGTATGCCTTTGGCAAGAATACACGTGGAAAATTAAGGACCATCGATAGGTCCCAACTGTGGTAATTCTCAACAACAGGTATGTTATAAT
Source organism: Heliamphora exappendiculata (assembly GCA_034768845.1). Classification (NCBI taxonomy): domain Eukaryota; kingdom Viridiplantae; phylum Streptophyta; class Magnoliopsida; order Ericales; family Sarraceniaceae; genus Heliamphora; species Heliamphora exappendiculata. The sequence continues at coordinate 3,062 of JAOTRH010037013.1, forward strand.
CCTACTTATGAACCTAGAGTTTCTCAAGGACATGGGTCATTTTATAATCCCTGTTATGAGCCCAAAAATTCCCAAGGATCAGGACCACGAGGTCACAAACCTTCGAATGTTAGCAGACCTTCAATAGGAACCTATTTGGTACCACCTGTTGTAGATCCTATTTATTCGAAACCACTAGTTGCAGATCCTTTTAGAGTTGATCAGCCTTTTCAACCACAGGTTGAACAACCCATGAACATTAATCTACTACTGGGTCAACCAATGAATGCCAATCCCGTGATGAGTCAGCAAGTCGTAGTTAATAGAGACTAAATTGTGTAGATTGTGCAAGATCTCTACGGACCAACTCTTCGAATGGTTGAGAGATCTATGTTTAGAAAATCCTATCCATACTGGGTAGATAATTTGGATTTTCCTAGGAACTACAAAATTCTTAAGTTTATTCTATTATCAGGAGAAGAAAATCAATCAACTATAGAACACATAGGTAGATTCACTCTATAATGTGGAGAAGTAAGAAATAATGACTTTTTTAAGATGAAATTATTTTCACTTTCTTCAACTAAGATTGCATTCACATGGTTTATTAATCTACTAGCCAATTCAATCTAGAATTGGCAAGAAATGGAAGATCAATTCCATGCTCAGTTCTTCAGGACTAACCTGAAGTGACTATGGCAGACTTAGCCAATTTAAAGCAACATTCGATAGAAACTACTGAACAATTTCTCAGTAAATTTAAAAGGATGAGGAATAGATGTCATGTTATCCTGCCAGAAACTGAATTGGTAAGACTAGCTCAAAATGGTTTGGATTTCGAACTGAGAAAAAAGTTCGAAGGGATGGAATTTAAAAATTTGTTTGAGTTAGCCTCGAGACCTACTAGGTATGAAGCCTTTTTAAAAGAGAAAATGCATCGAAAATTAACTTCCCTTGGGACCTATTATCAAGAGGTCGAAGGAGATGTAGAAATAGATGTAGCACAAGTAGTTGGTAAGACTCCAATTGCTAAAGGAAAAGAGATCATGGAGATTGATAGTGATCCATTTCCTGATATGCTCAACATAAATATGATATCAGCTGACCTTGAAAAGGTTGTGAGAAAATTACCAAGCGTGATTACTCGTGAAGAGATTACCAAAGTAAACAAAGGAAAGTCAAAGATGCAAGAAACAACAAGTGAAAAGTTCATTCGTATCAGATGTCAAAGGGCTGTCCAAAAAGCCGAAATAGAAATAGCAGAGAAGGAAATGAAGACCTGTTTCTCAGAAGCAGTGTTACGGTTTAATACAATGGGTGGAGGAGATTTACAGATTTATGTTGGAGCTAAACTGATCTATGAGGGACCAGATCCAGGAATTTTTTATCCTTGTGAAGTTGATATGTACGGGCCAAATGATGGGCCATTTATGTTGAATGGGAGCCCAGTAATCCCATGTTTGCTTGCGATTCAAGACAAGAAGCATCATGGAAGACAGACAACTAATTGGCCACATGATAAAACTGCAGCAGCACCCTGGCAAGGATTTCGAAGGGATATGCCTTTCGAAGATCGACAAGGAAGACATTTTCAAGGATCTCAAAGGAGAATGGTGAGACCTCCTATTTTCCTTGTTGATTGATGGGATAGATTGAGGCATCCTAAATTCCCCTCTCATGAAGGATGGTATGTACCAGCTACTACATCCCAAAAATGCAGACTATAACAAAAGTTTGCTAATAGAGCTTTGCCTGATATACATCCAGATTATCCCAGAAGCCACATATCCCTCGTCGAAATGCACCGAATATGGTGTGGACAAGAGAAGGATTGAAGTCAACAAGACAAGAAGGTAGAGGCCAGTTAGATGAATAGACTGGGGGACAAAAGTCAACAACTTCGAAGGCTGCCTTGGCAAGAAAACTAAAAGAAGTCAAGAGGTTACTCATGTCGGAGGATGAGTCAAGTAAGGTACCAGATATGGAGGAGGATGTAGTTAAGAATCAAGATAAAGACCAAAGTTCGAATGGATCTGATTTTGGTGATTTTCGAAAGAGGTTAGAGGCAATTCAGTTTGGATAAGTTTTTCCTAACGTAGATTACAATATGATGTTGTTTTTGCCAAAAAAGTTCCAGGCAAAACCAAACCAGCCAGCGGGTCTCGATGGAGACGTCGAGGATCATTCAGAAGCGGTAGTTAAGTTAGAGAAAGGTGAGGAGAAGATGCCTTTGTCACATTCATTGGAAGTTTGAAAAGATATAAGAGAAATATCACTACTAGTTATGCAAACTCCCGAAATGACATTGGTAAGGCATCTGAGGCCTTTATACGTAACAGCAGTGGTCAATGAGAAGATGGTTGACAAGGTGCTTATAGGCAATGGAGAAGTAGTTAATATACTGCCATCGAGGATGTTGAATCTTTTAGATAAAAGAGGTGAGACCTTGTTCCGTTTCAATTTTGAGTTATATATATGTTTGACGCACGTTTTGGCATTTTTGCTTTAGCATGTTTATATGCATTATGATGTATGATTGAGTTTAAATATGCATGCGGGGTTGGTTCCCGGGGTTGTTAAGAGTTACGGTGCAAATTTTAAAAATTCAAAAAAATAAGAAGATATTTTAGAGGCCTATAAATATCTGGAGTTAGATATTTTTAAGATATATTTTCAAAACTTACTCGCTAAGTTTTCTCATTTTTCTCTCTACCTTCTCTCTAACATCTTGGGGGGCCCGGGGCTTAATTTTTGGCGATCTAATTGCCGATCCTTGTTATTGGCATGGTGGTCTATGCATTTATTTGGATAAAATTTTATTCCGGTGAAATTCAATTTTGCACGTGGATCAAGATGTCAAGTTTTTAACTCAACGAGGTAGGATCCTAAACTCTATTATCTTAAAGGGATACTACGTGTAATCATATGCGTTTTTATCGTCTTGAAATGTATGAAAAGTTAGTTTATGTTTTGAAAAGTCGGGTTTGGGTTCAAAATCGTTTTCGGTTGGAGGAAACGGGTTTGGTTGAACAAAAGGTTATTGTCCACAACTATTCATCTCTCGCCATTTTTTACTCCTTTGAAAAATGAGTCGACCCTTAATCTTCTCACCTCGATTCGATCTCCTCTCTTCGATCCAAAATGTTTCCAAGAACAATGTGTAAAGGAAGCGATTGCAATGTTGGAGGCATTGAGTTTTAAATCGACCAAGTCTCAACAACTCTGCTTCTCTTTGATCTGTGGATTTCACTTTTTTTGATTCCGTAGAAATGCGTTTTAAAGACTTGTTTTCTAGTCTCGCGTGGGAGAGACTACTGCAAACTCGTGACCCTCATTATCCCACGCATGTAAAACTTTTTTATGCCCACATTCACATTGCATCTATTCTGAGCACTAGCAACACCACTGGGGTGTATGGCACAAAAATCCACCTAACCTCCATTCTTAATGAAATTCTTTGTGTGCTGAAGGGTGAAATTTTTATCCTTTGCAATAAGAGATCAATCGACATTGATGGATTTTCTTTTCATGATGCTGTTCGTCAAATTTTTGAAGTTGATGAACTTTAACCCTTCCAAAACCCTAGAAGCCAACTCACTCAAGCCTGAGATGAGGATTCTTCATCATATGGTCAACCACATATTTTTACCTCAAATGGAAAAATTTGGAGATGTGTCTTATATGCACATTTTTATTATGTAGTGTATCCTGGAGCAAAAAAACCTAGACCTAGGTTTTCTCTTCATTTCTGATATGCTCCAATCCCATAGAAAATTAAACTCCTCCCTTCCTCATGGAATGTTTTTAACCAAAGTCTTTCGCCATTTTGGTGTTGATTTATCTGCTAAAAAACTGGTTCCTTCCTTCAAACATGATTTGTATGGTGCTTCTACCTTAAAATAAATGTAAATCTCCGAGGTTAACGGAGTTTGGATCACTCGACGTGGTACTCCATCAGTTTCTCGCAATCTGTTTGCACCTCGAAATTTCTCCCCCTTTCGAGTAGATTTTGATTCACCTGCTCCACCGTCTGTTAGGACTCACACACTTGGACCTTTCAATGCTCCTTCATATGTTCCTCCTCTTCCAGTTCATTTTGATGTTCCATCTGCTCCTTCTACCTCCTCTGCTACTCCTGTTGTTGATTTGTCTGAGATTGTGTCTTTGATTGAAGGTCTCTCATCTTCCTTGACCTCATTTCAATCCAAAGTTGATCAAGATATGTTTGACCTTAATAGTTTTATATCTTCCTTATCTGACAAAGTTAGACACCTGAACAAGACCAATTGAGCCCTGCGTCATGACATTGAGAATGCCACTGATGTTGGGAGAGGCTTGTGCAAAACAATGGATGACAGTCTTGTCTCCATAATCAATTGTAACATGGCATTCATTCAATAAGTTAGAAAAGAATACGACTAAGGTATCATCACAGCAGTTCACACCAACTCCAGAAATGTTGAAGAGCATCTCAAATGGCTGCAAGATGCTTGGGGAAAATAATTCAAGCCCAAGGAATCTAAGAAAGAAAAAACTTCACGACTGAAGCGTGAAGCTGATTTAGCCCTTGCTGCCACATTGGATGCTTTGGCTACGGCAGAGAATAAAGATGAACGAACCTTCTCCTCAAAGGAAAGAGCCTCAGAAAGATGGCAAAAACAAGAAGAGAAAAAGAAGTTCAAGAATTCATGGACGATCAATGACTTCGACCTTTTTGATGATTTCAAAAGGAGAGAAGGAATGGAAGGAAAGGTAAGGTAAGGGAAGTGGAGAAGAGGTACGGTAAAATATTTACAAACATTTCTATTATTCAGTAGTTTTATGGTTGGTTGAAGGAGAAGCTGTACCCTTAAACATACTTTTCTCTCTTTGTTGTTTGTAATGATGTGTTGTGATGTTTTGAACATACTCTTATGGATGAATGTTTCAATATATGCTTGTGAATATTAAATTTCTTACTTTAAGGTGTTGATTTAATTATCAATTGGAGTCAACACAAAATATTCTTATTCAAGAATACTTAAGTGTTTAATCCATTGAGAGATGAGTCATCTCATATGGTTAAAGGTGTCAGCTCATTTGTTCATTTTGTGTCAACATTATCTTTTTAAAAATATTAAATATTATCCTTTTAAATCAATTTATTATTAGAAAATAAATTATGAAAATCATCAAAATCTAAATAAAAAGCCCTTGAATTTTACTTCTTTGATTGCTATGAAGATTCGTAGTTTGAATTTTGCTTCTTTGATTGCTTTTTGTTTGAACTCTCTTTAACCTCCCATTCTGTATGTGTTACCTTTAAAAAGTTTATAATAAGGATCAACATTGACAAAGTAGAAGCCAACCTCACAGTTGGGCAAAAATGGTGCCTAACACATTTTCTTTTCGTACCTTAGTCCATGAACCATATTTTTCCTTGTTTACGTTTTTAAAAAAGACCCGTATCCTTCTTTTTTTTTTCTTGATTTTTCACAAAAATCAAGTGGCGACTCCATTTTTCTTAAAACATGTTTGGATATCATGGATTTTCTATTTTTAAAAAAATATTTCTCTAAAAACAATAGATATCTGGTACACCCCTCCAATGCACCCTCATTTTTTCTGGCGATTCTATTAGGGTCTGGTTTTTCAAAAAAAAAAATCATAAGAGGGCTTAACTTGAAATGTCAACGGTTCATGTTTTAAACTTTTTATTGGTATTCGTATTCGCATTTCCATATTTGTGTGCCTAGTTCTCAAAACCCTCGCTCCACCTACCTGATACCCTGGTCAGTTTATTGTCTTATGGTTATGTCGGGGAAGCCAACAAGCTTTCTAGCCGCATGCTCTCATAGATGAGGCACAAAGAGTTATTGCGTACTGTTTGACCATACCTAGTAGCATTTCTGGCATTGGGAGGTATATTCTTAACTCTATTTAGAAGGTACACTAAGTGCAAGCCTACCAGCCTTCTCATGTGGATATAGCTTCTTAGGACCCTTTCATTTAGGATCAATAATTCTTTTAGGATTATATGATTTTCTTTTTATGGATGCTTTTGTTTATGGAGTTTGTACCCCGATTAGGATTAGTTTTCGTATTCCCATTCTGTCATCGAGAGTGAGTTATTTCGAGTTCAGGCCCAGTTAACAAGTACTCCGGTTTACATGAATCCTTCCAGTTAAGAGACCTGAGATAATAACTCCGTGCAGAGAAGAACCTATAGGCACTTGGGCCCAATCTCCGAGTGGAAGACTCATACGCGTAGATCAGTCGAGGTTACCGATGGCAGACCCAGAACTTACCATTGCAGATAGGATGAGAGCAATCTTAGAGTTACAACGGACAGTCGAGGGGGTTAACACTGTTTTGGCCAATCAGGCCAGAATTCAGACACAGTGTCAGGCACATATCCAAGCTTTACAGACTCCAGTTGTAGACCCCAATGCAATTCTTTCGAATGGCTAAGAGGACGAAGTAGAGAACAACCTTTGGGATGAAAATGTGGGAACCGAGAGAGCCCAGCAAGCAGCTGCACAGTCTGTGCGGCTGGGAATTCCAGAAATCCTAGCTACGAAAGGGTCGATCTTGTTTGATAAGGTCGACAACCTAGAGATGAATTTGAGGAAAGCCCGAGGGGTTGAAGACTATATGTTGGATGTCGAAGGACTCTGTTTGTTCCCTGATGCTATGCTTCCTGAGAAGTTTAAGATGCCCGACATGGAAAAATTTAACAGAACCAGAGATCGGAGGATCCATCTAAGGATGTATGTGGGAACTTTGTCGCCAATGGGGAGCAGTAACCAATTGAAAGCTCAGCTTTTCCAGTGGTCTTTGTCTGGAGCCGCCCAAAAGTGGTTTTTGTCTCTAAATGCTACGAAGATGAGAACTTAGGAGGATGTTGCTACTGTGTTTGTCAACCAGTATAACTATAACATCCAACTTGATGTCACTTCTTAGGAACTCGAGACAACTAGACAGAAGGCCAAGGAGTCCTTCGTTGAGTTTCTAACCCGCTGGAGAGCTAAGGCAGCAAAGATGACAACTGACTCACCGAGAAGGAACTGGTGAGAATGGTGTGTTAAAATTAAATACCAAAAATAAGATTTTTAGTATACCAACCATAACAATCTCCCATTTATACTCAAAACCATGTTGCCATACATCTGACCCCTATGTCCTCTATATGACTATCAAAAGTCTTAGCCGATAAGCTTCGTGTAAAAGGATCTGTAAGGTTATCTCCTAATGAATCTTGGTTACAGCAACATCGCCTCTCTGTACGATTTCTTGTATCAGGTGATACTTACCCTCAATATGCTTGCCTTTCTTATGGACCCTTAGCTCATTCGAGTTTGCAACCGCTCTGCTATTGTCATAGTAAAGTGTAATAGCCGACTGAACTAAAGGTACCACCTCTAGATCCAACAGGAAGTTTCTGAGCCAAACAACCTCCTTGGCTGTTTCAGAAGATGCCACATACTCGACCTTCATGGTGGAATCAACAATGCATGACTGCTTGATGCTCCTCCAGGTTATAGCTCCACCTTCTAAAGTAAACACATTTCCTAAAGTAGACTTACGAGAATCTCTATCAAATTAAAAATCTAAGTCTGAGTACCCCAAAGGTACTAGACTTTTTGCCTAGTAAACCAACATATAATCCTTTGTCATTTTCAAGTACTTGATTATATTTTTTACTGTAGTCTAATGTTCCTGCCTTGGGTTAGACTGATATCTGCTGACTATGCCAACGACAAAGAAAATGTTGGGTCTAGTGCAAAGCATAGCATACATGAGGCTTCCTACTGTCGAAGCATAAGGAACCGCCTTTATCTTCTCTATCTCATCAGGTGTCTTAGGACACTGATCCTTGGATAGAGTGATTTCATGCCTGAAAGAGAAAAACTCTTTCTTGGAATCCTACATGCTAAAACGAGCAAAGATATCATCGATATACTTTGCTTGTGATATGCCTAGCATCCTTTGTTTTTGATTTCGCATAAGCCTGATCCAAAGAATGTGACTGGCTTCTCCCAAGTCCTTCATATCGAATTTCTCAGATAACCATACTTTAACTGTAGATGATGCCCCCACATTGTTTTTGATGAGCAAGATATCGTCTAGATAAAGCACTACGAAGATCACCATGCTTCCGTCACGCTTCTTGTACACACAGCACTCATTCGGAGTTTGATCAAAACCATAAGACTTTATAGCTTGATCAAACTGAGTGTTCTAAGACCTTGATACCTGTTTAAGTCCATAAATGGATCTCTTAAGCTTGCACAACATGTGCTCCTGGCCCTTTGCAATGAATCTGTTTGGTTATATCATATAGATATAGTCGTCAAGACTTCCTTTAAGAAAAGTTGTCTTGACATCCATTTGCCAGATTTTGTAATCGAAATGTACGGCAATGGATAAAAGAATCCAGATAGACTTAAGCATGGCTACCGACGAAAAAGTTTCGTCATAGTCGATCTCTTCTTTCTGAGTTTACCCTTTAGCAATAAGCCTAGTTTTGAAGGTTTCAACCTTCTCGTCTGCTCCTCTCTTCTTCTTGTAAATTCACTTGCATCCAATGGGTTTTATCCATTCGGGTGGTTCTACAAGTTCCCAGACCTGATTGGAATACATAGATTCCATATCTGAATTCATAGCCCTTTGCTAAAGATCTGCAGCTTTGTCTTGTAGTGCTTCATTGTTATTACATGGCACGGTATCCAGTTCTGTCGGGATCTTATCAAATGACTCTCCCAAGAACATATACCGATCAGGTTGATGAACAACCAAACCCTCCCACTACGACGAGGCACTACCTGTGTCTGTGTACTAGTAGTAACAGGCTGTGTAGAATCTGAACCCTGTTCTTGATTTGCACCTGTCCCGATAATCCTCCCACTACAACGAGGTAATGGAACATCAGTGACTTGTGATTTCTCTTCCATTCTATTGGTATTTTCTCTTAGTTCTTCTAGAATAATTTTGTTACTGGGCCTGTGATCCATAATATAATCATCTTCTAAGAATCGAGCATTGGTGCTAACAATTACCTTCTAATCATTATGATTATAAAATAAATCTCCCTTCGTTCTCTTGGAATACCCCACAAAGAAACAGACTTCCGTCCTCGATTCCAACTTACCCGCGTTCCCTTTTAGCATATGTGTTGGACACCCCCAAATTCGAATGTATTTTAGACTAGGCTTACGCCCGGTCCACAATTATTTGGGAGTAGAAGGTACTGACTTAGAAAGTACCAAGTTCAGAATGTAAGCCACTATCTCTAAAGCGACTTACCAAAACAAATCGGGTAATCCTGAATAACTCATCATAGACTTACCATCTCCATAAGAGTTCTATTCCTTCTTTCTGTCACACCATTTTGCTGTGGAGTGCCAGGTGCAGTCAATTGGGATGTAATCCCCCCTGATGATAGGTGGTCTTTAAACTCTTCAAAGAGGTATTCTCTACCACGGCCGGATCGTAGTGATTTGCTACTTTTACCTTGACGCTTCTCCGTCTTCGCCTTGAATTCTTTGAATTTCTCAAAGCATTTAGACTTACTGGCGATATCGTAATTAATCTGTCTGTTGGGGAGGAAGGCCTTACTGCTGACACGCAAGATTTAATTGCATCGCCTACAAACTGGTGATGGAGACCGTGAGATTTATCTGTCAATAAATTTTCTCTCCCACTTAGATTTTTAAATTATTTTTTAGGGTTATAAAAATCTGTTTACTTAAAATAAATTTATTAATTTTAAAACAGACACGATTCGAAAGAATCAAACATCTTTTCGTGTACACGATTTCAAATATTCTAATTTATCAAATTATCTTTCAGTGTTTAAATGCGTAACAAATAAAATTTAATAAACACACCATTTTTTCTTTATCCTTTCAGTTAAGATAGTGATTAAAGTTATTTATTTATTTTATTTTTCGTTCTACATTTATCGAAAAATAATAATTTATTACGATTAAATAATTTTCTATCTAATTAATTCAAAAATTAGAATTAATTTCTACATTTTTTAAGATATCTGAGTTTTAAAAAAAATATCTTAAACGCGATACTTTGTAAAAAATAAAATATCTAAAACTTTTCTATTTAATTAAAATTAATTAATTAAAAAAATATAATTTTATTTCTTATTACAAAATATTTTAATTAAAACTAAAATTTTGAATTAATTAAATTAACATGATAAATAAAATAGATATTTATCATTCACGCAGTTAATATATAAAAATAAATAAATAAAATGCAAGATATAATAAATATATCCCGATTTTATAATCAATCTGAAACTATAATGAGTTTTAGCATCTTGTTCAAAGATAAGCTAGAATGATTCTATTCTTTTCTGAATCAGCTTCCTACATCCCGATTGTATCAGGATTTCTTGATACGCAGTGATACAGAAATACAATACTGACTTGAGCCTTATCTGCCAAGAAAAACAGCCAGCTAAACAACCAAAACACCAGCTATCACCGTTGCCCGTGACTAGTGCCGCCATCTGCGCGCACCCCTGGCGTTTTGCGCCGCTGTTGTGTTTGATAACAACTGCTGTGCTTGAAAAATTGCTGCTGTGTTTGAAAACAGCAGCCAATCGCTTGTTGTTTGGGATAAAATTATTTTAGCATTTTTCCACTTTACTGTGATAATAGCGGAGCTGTTGCAAAATCGAAGGAGCCAAGGGTCCATAAGAAAGATAAGCACATTGAGCATAAGTATCACGTGATACGAGAAATTGTACAGAGATGTAATGTTGCTGTGACCAAGATTGCATCAGGAGACATGTCACGCCCCAAACTTTGAGCCATGTGAAACACCCATAAACAACCAAACATACATCCAATCCGAGAATACCCTCTCAAAATAAACCATACATGTATTGTGTAGAAATGCCAAATGGCAACATTACACGGCTCCAACGCCCGTAAAACATGTTAGAGCATATATGTAAAAAGCTAACAAAAAAGAAGACTACACTCTTCCACCTCCTCCGGCATCTCCAGATCAACTAGCGTGACTGGTACCTGAAGAAAAACAAATCACACACCATGACCCAAGGCTCAACAGAAACTAGATAAGCATGCAATATAAACAAAACATGCTAAGAAATTGAAGTGCAGGTTTAGACTTTCTTTCAAGCCTTAAAAACAAATTTCACATGCAAATGGGAAAGCGAGGATACAAACCATGTTTTGACTCACTCACAGGAGCCTGAAACAGTTGAAAATGATTTTTAGATCGCGATACACATGACTCTTAAAAATAATTCAAAAATTGGTCTATCCGTCCCATAATGCGATACATGCAATCCACGATATATGCAACCGGCTCTCGAACGCTGCAACCACAATTCTAACAACGGCCCTCACACGCCGCAACCACAGCCCTAACGCTGAGATAAAAACTCGTATATAAACATACATTCCCGGGATAAGTTCGTATACTATGGGCTAAAACCATAGATCAACCACGGGGTAAAATCGTACACCGCGGGATAAAATCGCACACCACAGGATAAAACCGAAAACCAGACCATGGGATAAAACTATATACTTTACCGTAAGCCACGAGATGGAACTACCGACCACGGATGATACCACGGGATAAAATCGCATGCCACAGGATAAGACCGCATACCACGGGATAACACCGCATAGTACAAGATAAAACTGAAATTACGGGATAACACCGAACATCCCTATACATAACCTAATCAGGATTTAAATGCATACATACCACATACACCACATGCATGTGTCCTACAGATCCATCTCATCAATGCCTAATAAAACTCTGAGTTCTAAAGTATGTAACCACGATGCACATAAGATATCATGCCATGTAATCCATACATGAAGAAACAGTTATAAATGCATATAACCATATAACCCGATAAGACCTCACAGGCTACATACCTGTCATTCAATAACTGAACAACTCGTCAAGAAACTGAGGCCCGTCCACACACAGGGACAACCAACACCTAATCCGGAGATCAACACCTGAACCTCCTACAAAACAATTCTCACCAGAACCCCACCTTAAACCCAACCACAAACTCACACGTCGTGCACATAACCAGCACTCAGACAACCGTGCCACAAACCCTAAACCAACCATGCACGTCACACCTGAGGACGACATCACATAAACACCCCGGGCCACCACACGACCCCAAAACCACAACGCCATTACCCAAACCCCAAAAAGAATCCATAGGTATTTGAATCGATCAATTCCCATAAATCAATCAATTGAATACCATAGGACGCCAATCGAAAACCAAAACCCAACCACGGAACAACCAAAACACACCCCAGCACTTCAGTCGACCGAACCAAGCCTCTAGTCGACCGAAGACCACATTGGAAAACTTGAAATGCCTCAACACACGGTTCAGTTGACTAACCCTATGAGTTCAGTCGACCGAACCCCAAAACCATGAACCAGTCGACTGAACCTGAGTTTAGTCGATCGAACCACCCAGAAGCCATTTTTAAGCTACGGGTTCAACCCTCTAAACCTCGAATCAAAGCCTCCAAACTCTAAATCAATACCCGTGAACATCCACACGCTGAGGCCTAACACCGAGACCTCAAAAGAAACCCCCGACACCATATTTCATCCACCGAAATCGATAAAAACTCAGTTTTAACCCAAAAACCCAACTTTACAGATAATCAGATCTATAACAATCCGACTGGTAAGAAGACACCCGATTATCCATTGCACCCTTATAACACATACTGGTATAGAATTCTACCACGGTGAGTTTAAAACCCGATGCCTTGATCCACGTGCAAAATTGAGCTTCACCGGAATTGATATATGACGGGATGGTTGCGTAGCCCACGATGCCAAAATCACAGATCCGTTATTGGATCGCTGAAAACCAAGCCCCGGGCCCCCGAGAACTTAGAGAGAAGGCAGAGAGAAAATAAGAAGCTTGTTGGAGAAGTTTTGAAAAATATCTTTTATGAAAATATCTAACTCCAGATATTTATAATCCTCCAAAATATATTTTTTTAAAATTTTTCAAAAATCATACCACAACGGCCCACGACCCCGGGAACCTACCCCGCATGCATATCTAAGCACGATCATGTATCAAAAGCAGTAAAAATATTCTCGAAAAAAACACAACGCGTATCCGAAAATGCCGAAAAAGAAAACGGGTCAGGGTCTCACAACTTTACCCCCCTTAAAGGAATTTTCCCCCTTAAATTCAACATAAGGTCAAAGAAAAAATCATCGATCGAAACCGACACAGGCACACAAGATGGTCAGCCAAGGTCATGCGTCCTAGATAATGACCAATTTCTAAAAGACTCAGGATCTACAACACTCCCAACCTCACAACCTCACCAACCACTAGATCCATAACCAACCCCAAACAGATGCAATAAGGAAACTGGTCCAAAGCCTGCCTACTCAGAAAGTACCTCTACTCGCTGAAGGTATATCAGCATCCTCCGGCACGGCCGGTGCCTTCGATGAACTGCGAATTGCAAGAGAATACACTCGGGGCAACCCCACTCTGTCTTGCCCGCCATAACTCGACGCTGTCGGCTGCCGCACCGACTGAACTGATGTACTTTCACCTTCCATCTTAGAAGTCTGTACTGCTGAAGGCTGCTGTTGACCTTGCGCATACGAACCCACCAGTGTGTCGTCCCTGCTCAGCACATCATCCCTCTGGGGACAAGTCCTGCGGATGTGTCCAGTCTGACCACATCTGTAACAAATGGGAAACTCCATTCCCTGCGACTGATCCTGTATGGAACTCTGAGCCTGCCTCAACTGTGGGTCTCGAGACTGCCTCGGCTGCGGGCAATCAGGAACACAGTGCCCCGGCTGTCCACATTGGAAACATCTGACCTCCCTCTGCTCTGGTCTCCCTGACGAAGCCACTGGTGGTGATGGTGCAGAGAACTGTTGTGATCCAGATAGATGAAAACTGGGACCAGATGACCTCTGCCTATTGTTGGAATGCCCAACTGTCTGCACTTCTACTCCACCCGATGGTATCCTGGCCTCCCTAGAAGCTCGGATCTCATTCATGGTGTTCTCCTCCCTCGCTGCTGCCACTACCAGCTCCGTGAACACACGAATCCCCATTGCTACCACACACTCTCTGATCGCCGGTCTCAGACCCTGCTCATACCTCATAGAACACAGCTCGTATGTGCTCACTAACTCAGGTGCAAATCGGGACAAGCACGTGAACCTAGACTCATACTGCGTGACGTCCATCGCCCCCTGGGTAAGAGTGTAGAACTCCTCCATGTACAAATCTCTCTTCAAAGCTGAAAAGTATTTCTCCGTAAATACTCCTGTAAAAGCTGCCCAAGTAACTCCTGCAGTAGTCCTGGCATATTTTCACCAAGTGTGAGCAGCACCCCTCAGCTGGAAGGTGGAAAAAGAAACCCGCAACTCATTCTCCACAATCTGTAGTGTGTCAAGGATCCGCGTCGTTAACTCCAACCACTCCGTCGCCATAATAGGATCAGGATCCCAGCAAAGGTAGGCAGATCCATGCGCCTAAACTCCCGCATCGCCACAGTAGCCCTCGCCTCAGGCACCCTCTCTCTAACAGCCTCACCTCTAGAGGTCTTAACCAGTTGGCTAATGGAACCCACCAGCGCATGTAACAACTCTACCATATCAACAGGTCCTTGGAGAGCATTTGCATCCCCAGCATTAGGGATAGGAACATCCCCTTGGCCAACAGAACGACCACGGCCTCACCCTTGTTTCGACGACATCGTGTCTATATGAAAGAAAATGACATATAAGATGAAGCTCATAGCATGAACATAAATTCTTAACCACATAAGCATGCTAACACATAGACACCTAGGTTCATGCTAAACAACCCCACATATCGAGGAGAACCAACAAGAATGACACGTCAATTTGGATAATCTACTCAGACTCCCTGCTAGAAATCATGTCAGCTAAACGCGTTTCTAACTTGGCTCCCAAGTTTATTAACCCAAACGCCCCAAGGCAGGACTATCACTCCTAAGATTCAACCCCCATGCCCACATATACGCATTATTCACATATGACCTGCATGCTATCACGTCCATGTTATCAAAACTTTTAAACACATGCAATCAAGCACACGTAATCAATCTCACACGATGATGCAATCGCTTCCCACGACTCATAGGTATTTGAACCCAAAGCTCTGATATTAAGTTGTCACGCCCCAAACTCCGGACCACGTGAAACACCCATAAACAACCAAACATACATCCAACCCGAGAATACACTCTCAAAATTAACCATAAATGCATTGTATAGGAACGCCAAACGGCAACATTACACGGCTCCAACGCTCGTAAAGCATGTTATAGAATACATGTAAAAAGCTAACAAAAAGGAAGACTACACTCTTCTACCTCCTCCGGCACCTCCAGATCAACCAGCGTGACCGGTACCTGAAGAAAAACAAATCTCACACCGTGACCCAAGGCTCAGCAGAAACTAGACAAGCATGCAATATAAATAAAACATGCTAGAAAATCGAAGTGCAGGTTTAGACTTTTTTTCAAGCCTTAAAAATAGTTTTCACATGCAAATGGGAAAGAGATGATACAAACCATGTTTTGACTCACTAACAAGAGCTTGAAAACAGTTGAAAAGGGTTTTTAGATCGCGATACACACAACTCTTAAATTGGTCTATCTGTCCCATAATGCGAAACATGCAATCCATGATATATGCAACCAGCTCTCATACGCCGCAACCACAATTCTAACAACCGGCCATCACACGCCGCAACCACAACCCTAACGCTGAGATAAAAACCTGTACATAAACATACATTCCCGGGATAAAATCGTATACTATGGGCTAAAATCATAGATCAACCACGGGGTAAAATCGTACACCGCGGGTTAAGACCGCACACCACGGGATAAAACTGTAAACCAGACCATGGGATAAAATCGTATACTTTCCATAATCCACAGGATGGAACCGCCAACCACGGATTATATCACGGGATAAAACCGCATGCCACGGGAGAAGACCGCAAACCACGGGATAACACCGCATATTACAGGATAAAACTGAAATTACGGGATAACACCGAGCATTCCTATGCATAACCTAATCAGGATTTAAATGCATATAACATACCATATACACCACATGCCTGTGTCCCACAGATTCATCTCATCCATGCCTAATAAAACTCTGAGTTCTAAAGCAAGTAACCACGATACACATAAGATATCATGCCATGTGATCCACACATAAAGAAATAGTTATAAATGCACATAACCATATAACCCGATAAGACCTCATAGACCACATACCCGTCATTCGATAACTGAACAACCCGTCCACACACAACATCATTAATGGTTCATAATTTATTCCAAATACTTAATGATTACAGTCGTCCAGAAATTTTAACAAAAGTTACATCATGTCCGTGGAAAACTGAACAAAAGATCTAAAAAGTAGACATCCTACGTCTTTAAGCTACATCGTTAGGGTTAACCGGCTCCTGCTACTCTCCCTCTTCTTCGTAGTCTTCTTCCTCAATGAACACGGCTTCCTCAAAAGGTCCTTCTTCTTTACCTGTGGCACGAATTCCATGAGCCAGAGCCCATAAGCAAATTCCTTAAACCGTCTAACAAAATCACAACAAAATATCCTATAATACATATCGTATAATACTTAATAAAATTTTAAGGCCAAATAGACAGACAATTTAACGTTTTCAACAGGGTAAGCATATGTAAGAACAATTGTGCAAGTGCATGATGCAGATGAATGCAATGCAGTTGCCCAACCCGATTATAAATCAACAAATCAAATTTTGAGTAACACCATTACGTTCCCTTACGTTAGGCTCCTGTACACCAACGTTCCCGATCACAACAGCGTATAGCAGACATTCGGCTCAGGACGTATATAACCCAAAGTCAATCATATCCAACATGATAATCAAAATGGTACCATTATATTCCCGTACGTTAAGTTCCCATTTGCCAGCGTTCCAGATCACAGCAACGAATAGCAGTTGTTCAGCTTAAGACGTGATACGGCTTAGGACGTTCATGGCCTGAAGGTAAACCAAGCTAACATAATAATTTGAATGGCACCATTACGTTCCCATACATTAGGTTCCCGTTCGTCAGCGTTCCCGATCACTGCGGCATATAGCGCCAGTTCGGTTCAAGACGTAATATGGCTCAAGACGTGATATGGCTCAAGACGCACATGGCCCAAAGTCTACATATCATTATAATGACCTGAATGGTACCACTACGTTCCCATACTTTAGGTTCCTGTACATCAGCGTTCCCGATCACAGCAGCATATAGCGGCTGTTCAGCTCAAGACATGATACGGTTCAGAACGTAACACGGCCCAGGACGTTTATGGCCCATTGTCAACACCCCCATCAACAAGGACTCTCTAATCATGATATTATTCCAAACCCTTCAC
>JAOTRH010037024.1:0-53945 GCA_034768845.1 Heliamphora exappendiculata
TGCAATGGAGAGGGCCCCCCACATTTGTGTGAATGAAAGTAAAGAGTGATGTAAAAATAAAAAATCATTTTATAAAAAGGTAAAGCTGACATTTTAGCAAATTTACAACCACTGCACTAAAAAAATGTCACTAATAGACACTTGACCTAAACTACCAGACGAAACCAAAATTTTCAAATGTTCACTAAACAAATGACCTAAATGAGAATACCAAAAGATAAAAAAGAGATGAATGCTAAAAAATGAAAACATGGCAGCAGAAGGATGAGTGACTAAAATAGCAAACTCCCCAAAATATATAATCACCAATTTTACGCTCGATCCTAATCTGCTTCTTAAACGTCCGATCCTGAACGACATAACTAGAAGAAGAAAGAAAAACATCAAAACCAAAATCAGAGAGTTAACTAATAGACAGTAAACCTACAGATAACTGGGAAACATAGAAAACAATAGGGATAAACAAAGGAAAAGAAGATGGAACAATGAAGCCAATGGAAACATGCATAGGAGAACTATTGCAGTGCAAACAGTGATATGGAAAGAAGGGAATATACAAGGACTAAGACTAGATAAATTAAACGTCATATGATGATAAGAACTGGAATAAAAAATCTAGGTTGAAAGGAAAAATAAGAACTATGGAAACCTGGATGAGGTAATCATAGAAGCATGTGACTGAGTCCCAAAAGATGTAAGCGTAGACTAAAAGTAATGAAACTAATCAACCGACGACAATTGTGGAGGGTAGGGAGCACCAATGGATGCAGACGCTACAAGAGCGACGGGAGACCAAAAAGGCAGAGTAGGTGGGCGCAAGCATGACCTGTGAAGAAGTATGTCCCTTTTGTGCTAGTTTAGGGTATGCATTTTTCCAATGGCCCTTTTGGTGTCAAAAACTACACTAATCCATAGTAACATGTGATTTTGGCTTCCTCGTGACCTAATAAGATGAGAGGAGGGGGTAGGTAACAATAGAGAGCAAGGAGCTCACACTAAGGGTGATAAAGTGATAAACACTTATTGAGAAGAAATAGAGACCTAAGCAACCTTGAGCTGTGCCACTTCTTCCATAAGCTCTAGAATAGCTCCATCAACTGAAGGCAAAAATAATAGTTTCTCTTCTCGCTATAGCTCTAGAATAGCTCCATAAGAAACTGCACTAGCTTCTCTTCTCTCTATACTGCATATAACTATTTAGCTCCCGCAAATCTGAAGGTTCCATAAGTGCCAACTAATCCCAATAATTCGTCATCTCAACTATAGAACTCATGGACTGATTTATCGTTCAGCTTGGTACTTTGAATAGCCATTGCTAACTCAATTTGTTTGGAAAAAATTAGATGTAAGATACCTATTTTGTAAAATCTCATACTTGCTTTGGTGTGGTATATTTAGAGAAGTTCATGGCAATACTTAGCTCAACGGAGTTGTTAAACCAAGTAAGGCCCTTAGCATTTTTCATATCCCAAACTGCAACAGAAGTGTCATAACCCTCAGCTTTGGGATATTTAAGTCGAACTGTTGAGCCTACCTGCATCCACAACCTGGTCTCCCTTTACCAAGAATTTTTTTTCATAACATTGGACCAATAAGAATAGTTGGCTCCATTATTATAATTTTCCTAGGCATGGCAAAAATCAAAAAGAAAAAAGTAGAAAAAAGAACACAATTGATATTCAGAATATTGGACCAATAAGCCAAGGGAAAAACTAAAACAAGGGATCCCAAGGGTCTAAGCCCAGATTCCAAAACAACAGCTGAAGACGAACCGAAGGGCAACAAGCCAAAACTAAAGAACATATGCAACAAGACAAAAAAAACTCGATGCGACAAAGAGATCCGACGAAGTCGTCGTTGCTGCAAGTTGAGGTGTTCAACAAGGTCGCCAACGATGGTGGAAGACTTGACAATGCTCGTTCAGCCAGGCACTTGCAGAGGTGGGGGCAGGTTGTGGTGAGGTCGGATGAAAAACCCAAAGGCCAAATGCGATGAAGAGTAGTCCGGCGAGGTCTCTTGTACTGGTCGAGAGGTCTGGCAAAATCTCCGGTGATGATCGAAGTTTCGATGACGATTGTCAAGCCAGTAGCCGTTCGGGTTGGACGCGGTGAGAGCGAGAACTCACGATTGACGATTGTGAAGGGGAAACTCAGAACCAGGGTTTACAAATATGACTTTGATACCGTGGAAGAAACAAGAAAGACAAAAAGAGAGAACCTAATATTACTAGCATGATCAAAAAGAAAATTAACTCCTAATGATGATTTATATAAAGAGCAATACCCTAGAAAATCCTAATAAGACAATAAAGACTAAACTACCCTGTACCTATATAGAAAATAACAAAAATACTCTCACACTATAGTAAACTCGAATTGTTAAATATGCTTACTAGGTGAACATCCAACTAAAAAACTGTCTTCATCCAAGTGTCGAGTGTTTGATACAAGTATTTTATACATTTAGAAAAGTTCATGTAACATAACCTAAAGCTAGTAATAATCATTTGAAAATGTGCATTACCTTTGTGTACAAAAGACATATTGTGCCTACGATTCTTTATCCTATAAAAAGTAGAACTGGACAATTGCTTGAGAAGCAAAAGACCACAAAAACTTGATGTAACAATCTTTATGTAAGGAACCACGCACAAAACGTGGATGTGGTTTTGAACAATACAGAAAATGTGGTATTAGTTCACAGTTATTTAAGTGTCAATGCGGCATGGTTAATCTTTCTACACTTCCAAGAAAAAGAATCGAAAAGAAAAAAAGAAAGGTACTATTTGAAGAGGTGCATCTGGTTTTCCATAGGAGCACCAAACAGCCTTCATTTGGCATTTTCTTGCCTTGCTTAATTGAAGCAAAAATCTAGCCACGAACACCAAATATTCAACTCAACAACTCACAATCAGAGCACACCAAATAATTATAAACTGAGCCCATCACATATTATTAAGAGAAATTCAAGTTGGATAGATCCAGTCACTTGATTTATTAACGTGCCTCGTAAGCCTGACAAAGATGCTCACTTCAATTGTGAACTTGCATACCCAACTAAATGAAACCCAGTTCACTCACCAAATGAGTTCAAAAAAAAGTTAAATAAAGTGGCTCCAAATATGGCAAGGCAATAAGCCCATATTTCATTGAAATATTCACCATTTTGTGGTTTCTCAATCACCCAAAGAACCTCATGTGGTAACCTTCCACATAACGTTCCCTCCCGCTTCCCTTCCCTTCTCTTTTTCCCGATTCTTCTTACCAAGTCCCATGGACAAGTTTTCTTTTAGATAAATCTTACAAAGTCCTATACACAAATGGATGCAATCAGCCAAGCAAAGATTGCAATATATGAAAAATAAGAGAGAACTGAACAAACAGCTTAAGCCTATGGCAATTAAACAAAAGCAGCATGTACCAGCTGTTGAGCAACGATATTCGATTGCTGCAGTTAAGGGATCCAAATCCTGGGAAAATGAACAATGATGATAAAATATTGACAATGCAAATAATACTGCATCACTGTTGCAAATAATATAGACACTAGAAATAAGCAAAAAATCCAGAATTAATTAGGAAAAAACTGCACGAATTGAAGAAAGTTCAAAAAAGCATACAAGTAAAGAATATATGAAAGGAAGGTGCCAAAAGCAAAATGAATATGAAAAAGAAGCACGTGCTCAGCATAGTTGTGAACGACGTAAAAGTACCATAACTCGGGAACCATTTAAAAGATTCAAAAATCAATAACTATGAAAAGGTAAGATATGCATATGGTTGCTTTGAAGAAGGAGTGATATAATATGACGACTTATCAAGAAATGGGTATGATTTTGCCTGAGTCCAGGTAATAGGATGAAAGGGAAATGTAATAAAGAACAAGTAGAAGATTTGAGAGTGATGAACATAGTAGAAGAAATGGTTACGGAGTTGAGGACATTGGTTTATGGGATTAATTATGACAGTCTATGTTACACGGACTCACCAGTATTGGTGGAGTAACCGTGTTGACACGACCCAACATGGGTATGGGATATGTCTCAGGTGCATCTACTTTTTATCGAACACGGCTTAAGATCTCAACCATGTTAGAATAGTGAGTAGTGAAAATATATTAGATGTGGTGGCTTAGCCCAACGGGTTGCCCCATATCTATCCCCCGGGGTTCAAATCCCGGGAGCCCCGCTCCTCACTTAACAAGCGAAAAAAAATATATATATATATATATATATATTAAAAATCAGATCAGTGATTTAAAGTTATTATGTGTAACAAAGCTATTAAAAATGGAAACAAATGCCCGATGTGAGAAATTAGTATGTATAAACTAATAAATACGTGAAGAAGTTGAAACATTGCTATGTGGATTGCTCCTCAACTCATTTCTTCAATTATAGTTTTTGCTCTATCCACACACCCGTATTTAATTTTTGGATCCTTTTTAGTCAAGCCGGCATATCCGTAATTTAAAAGTTTCATATATCTGATTCCTAGATACACCCCTCGCACCCAACACTCATGCCCGAGTCCGTGTAACATGGATGAGTAAATCAAAGCAAGAAACAAAATTTCATTTTATTTCCGTTGAAATGAATAAAACTTACGTTTCCTAGGAAATGATAACAATTATTGAATATCAAAATTCTAATGTTTCCATCTAAACACACTGAAACACGAAGAACCAAACAGAAACAATGAGCTGTTTCAACACTAAATAGAAATATCAAATAATGTTCATTTCTACTTACTGTTTTCTGTTAAGAGGAGAGAATTTTTTTTTTCGAACAAAAAAAATCTTTTAAACTTATAAGAGAATTTGAGAAATTGGGAAAGAGATATAGCGAGAAGAAAATTAAAAAGAGTATAATCACATTACTTGTTAATTTTCTTTATTATTGTCAAGTATTCTTTTCAAAAAGATTATAAACGATAATTTATGTTCTCTTAAAATGTTTACTACTACAGTATGATTTTTCTTTTTTATATATTTTTTATTTATTAGTCCCTACATGATTTTGTGAGAAATAATACATTAACATTATTTTGCACTTTATAATTATTTGGAATTATCAAGAATTCAAGTCTAATGTTGTTTTCTATAGTCTAATACTCTAAAATGAATATTTAGCTCTTAAAGATGTTAAGTTGTTGACTTACGGGCATTATAAGCTCATAAAAATACACTTTACTTTATGTTTTCAAACATTTCCTTATGTTCTCAAATTTTCCTCCGCTTCCATAATGATTTTGAAACGTTTCTGAAAGCATGTATTAGCTCTACGTGAAACATTCATGGTGGTTGTCTTGGTTCTTTAGGAAGAGGAAGTGGTTTGCAAGAAAGAGACAACCTAGAAGTTTGTGTGTTTATTAAGCTAAGAATTATTGAAAATAGTGGTGGCTAAGGGGGATCACTGGCCTAAATAGCTCAAGCTGAAGGAGAGATTTTTTAGATGAGCTAGCCGGATTGTTTGGATTATGTTATCCCAGTTGGTGTGTTTGTGTTGAGGGTGGGGGAGTAGCTTAATGTAATTAGATTAATATTCCAAAAAACCTGCATAATGGATTTTGATACTTTTATTGGAGAATGTGATTGGAATGATCCTCCTTTATCAAATGTTATATTTACACGATCAAATCATCAAGCAAATTCAGTTTGCAGCAGAATGAATAAATTTCTATATTCTTTTGGTTGGGAGAAAAGATTTTTTAATGGAGAGACATGAGACTTGTAAAGAAAGAATAAGAGATTATTAGAAGGCTTAGCCTCTCAATTGGAGAGGTCCACTATATATAATAATTACAAAAGTGTGTACAGTAAAACCCTAATGGGCCCTTATAGCTAACGGGCCTCTTTATAGATATTATATACATGCATATAATAATATCAATAACACTCTCCCTCAGGCTGGAGTATAGATGTCAATCATGCTTAACTTGTTACAAATGTAATGAACTCGTGGTCCCACTAATGACCTGGTAAAGATATCTGCGAGTTGTTCTGTTGTCTTCACATGACCCAAGGATATAATACCCTTCTGACATTTTTCACAGATAAAATGACAGTCAACTTTAATATGCTTTGTCCTCTCGTGAAAAACTGGTTTATTAGCGATATGCATAGCTGCCTGGTTATCACACCACAACTTTGTGGATTCCGTCATAGGCATGCCAATCTCTTCTAGGAGCTGTCGTGTCCACATAACCTCAGTAGTTGCCATTCCTATGGCTTGATACTCAGCTTCATCACTTGACCTTGCTACAACGTCCTGTTTCTTGCTTCTCCAAGAAATCAGATTCCCTCCAAGAAATATAGAGTATCCTGAGGTCGATTGCCTATCACTAGGAGATCCCGCTCAATCTGCATCCAAATATCCCTCTAGGTTGAGGTGTCCATGATTCTTGAAAACCAGTCCTTTACCAGGATTAGTTTTCAAGTATCTCAATATACAAAACACCGCCTGCCAATGATTTGTTCTAGGAGACTCCATGAACTGACTCACCACACTTACCGCCAAGGCAATGTCTGGACGTGTCATGGTGGTGAGATAATTCAATTTTTCCACTAGTCGTCTATACCTGTCTGGATGAGAGAACAACTCACTATCATCGTCTTTGCCCAACTTTTGACTTGGATCCATAGGAGTCTCACTACCTCTGCTTCCCTGATACCCTGCCTCAGATAGGATGTCAAACACATATTTCCGTTGGGAGAGAAAGATACCATCTTTCTTCTGTACCACTTCCATGCTAAGAAAATACTTTAGGGCCCCCAAATCTTTGGTTTGGAACTGGCTCTATAGGAAGGTTTTCAGATTACTGATCCCAGCAGTGTCATCTCATGTAATCACAATGTCATCAGCATACACAACTAACATAAGAAATCCATATCCCGAGTGACAGTAAAAGATACTCGAATCTTTTCCACATTGATGTAAGCCAAACGTCTGAACCACCGAACTGAATCGACCAAACCAAGCATGTGGTGACTGTTTAAGGCTATAAAGGGAGCGTTTGAGGCAACAGACTTTCCCATTCTCCCCCTGAGCAACAAACCCCAGAGGTTGCTCCATGTAAACTTCCTCCTGGAGATCGCCATGTAAGAAAGCATTCTTGATGTCGAGATGATGCAAGGGCCACCCACAGGTAGCAGCTAAAGAAATGAGTAAGCGGACAGACGTCATCTTAGTCACGGGCAAGAATGTATCAAAGTAATCCACTCTATACGTCTAAACATAATCCTTGCCCACCAAGCGAGCCTTCAACCGGGCCAACGAACCATCAGGGTTGACCTTAATAGTATATACCCACTTGCAGTCAATAGCGTGCTTGTTGGGAGGAAGTGAAACGAGCTCCCAAGTCTGATTATATTCTAAAGCTACCATTTCTTCTGCCATAGCTCGGCGCCATCCAGAATCAGTGGCTGCCTCTTGTATGATCTTGGGAAGAGACACAGAATCTAGGGTGAAAATCAAGCACTGAATAGAAGTAGAAAGTCCCTTATAGGAATGCATATAAAGAGGATTGTCACGATATTGGCGATAACTTTTACGATGAGCAATAGGAGCAATACTTACAGTCTCAGGTGAAGATGAGCTTTGATCCAGTGACGGGATGACTGGCTCGATAGAGGCCGCGAGAGTAGACTTACCATATGGTAGAGGTTCCGAACTAGGAGCTGGAGCCTGCACTGAAGTAATACGATATAATAAGAAATCAACATCTACAGGGAATGGAGCAGGATGCGACTAGATAGAAGACGGATAGTAAGATTGGGACTCGACGAAGGTAACATCACATGACACCACAAATCGACTAAGATCAGGAGAATAACACCGATATTCCTTCTGAGTTCGTGAATACCCGAGGAAGATACACTTCAAAGCCCGAGCATCTAATTTTGACATGAAGGGTCGAGTGTCACGAACATAACATACACAACCAAAGACTCGAAGGGGAAGGGAAACGAGACACCGATTGGGAAAAAGGACTGAGTGTGGGGTGTGGCCTTGGAGAACAGTGGATGGCATCCGATTGATTAAGTAACATGCCGTAAGGACAGCTTCACCCTAGAATTGCTTCGGTACCTTCATGTGGAACATAAGAGCACAAGTTACCTCGAGAAGGTGACGGTTTTTCCCTTCTACAACACAATTCTGTTGTGGTGTATCTGGATAGGATGACTGATGGACGATACCGTGCTCGGTAAGAAATATTGACAGCTAATTTGAAAAGTATTCTCCACCGTTACCACTGCGTAGGCATCGGATGGTAGTATTAAATTGATTCTTCCATTCCGCATAGAATGATGAAAAGAGTGAACATAATTCAGACCGGTGTTTCATTAAATATAAAAAAATAACTCTCGAATAATCATCTACAAAGGATACAAAATAACGAAAGCCCAATGTCGAAAGCACAGGACATGGACTCCACACATCTGAATGAACAATCTCAAAAGGAAAACTAGCTCTTTTATTTAGTCTCGGGTAATATGGCACACGCAGGTGCTTTGCAAATTGACACGACTCATAATTAAAAGGGGAAACATACTACAAATTTGGACACAAAACTCGAAGACTAGACACTGAAGGATTACCGAGACAGCAATGAACATCAAAATAAGAGGTAGATATGCTGAAGCGAGCTACAGGGCCAGAACTCTCATCCAAGATGTAAACTCCTCCTTCCACGCGACCCCTACCAATAGTCTTCCTCGTCGCAAGATCCTGAAACACACAATAATCAGGATAAAATGAGACTGAGCATTGCAAATTCTGAGTAATCTTGCTAACTGACAATAAATTGAAAGGTGAGCTCGAGATGTGCAAAACTGAAGTGAGGAAGCAGAGGTGTAGAGTTTACTGAACCATAACCCTTAATCATAACAGATGATCCATTAGCCACAGTGACTGAAGTGGAGTGACCAAAGGGCTGATAAGAAGATAAAATGCCTACAGTACCCGTCATGTGATTGGACGTACCAGAGTCGATGACCCAGGTGGGAGTAGAAGTGGCAGCGAATGCTGCAGGGTTACCTGTCTAACCAAAAGTGGCTGTGGGCTGTGGTCGTGAATCAATCAGCTGAAACTGAGTAAAGGGTCCGTATACTTCATTCGTCATCTCCACAATCTTCTTTTCTGGTGGGTGGACTGTTACCGAGTCAATGGCAGCATTAGCAGCATAAGATGACCCAGATCCTGGTTCGCCTTTTAACTTCCAATAGTTCCTTTGAATATGACCTGTAGCTCCACAGTGGTGACACACTCTCGTATCACGGCCATATCCACGACCACCCCGTCTGCCTCCCTCTCGCCCACGACCGCCAGTAGTAATCACGAGAGAAGATTTATCAGCTGTGTCAAATAATGGAGCTCGGGTGGTGTCCTCACGAGTAACCCGTAGAACTCGCTGAAATGCGTCCGAGATTGTGGGAACTTCAGGACTGGCAAGGATCTGTGAGCGAGCGAATGAGAGCTCAAGATCCAAACCTGCAAGGAACCAAATAACACCAAGTTGCTCCCTTTGCTCCTGCATCTTCCGCACATCAGTGGTCAAGGGCATGAGTGGTAAACTCATCATAAAGGATCTTGAATTCAGCAAAGTAATCGTTAAGAGATCGCCCCTGTTGATTGAATTTGAAGAAGCCTTTCAAGACATCAAACAAGTGAGAGAAGTTATTGATGTTCGAGTATAAGAGATCCAGAGAGTCCCATAACTCCTTGACAGTATTAGCGTTGCTTACCAATACTTTAACTTTTCGATCCATGGAATTAAGGTGGGAAAAAATTCTTGCGTCCTCTTGTAACTAGCTATCAAAATCTGCAAACTTAGAATCTGGGGGGTTATCCTTCAAGAGCCTCTCATTCCCTTGGCCCCTAAGGGTCATTCAGACCGTCTTTCTCCACATTGAAAAGCTAGTACCATCAAGTTTTTCATCCACAAGTTGTGAGGATGAAGAAATAATCTCTGTAACACTGCTCTGTAAGCCTTTGGAGAGGCTAGATCCACTGGACTGGGTTCCCTCGGTCATTACAATACGTTACAAGAATCAGTAAATAAATCCTCTAAAGACAGCCAAGAAAACAGTAACCGAAGGTCAGTTGAGTCTGGAACAATAGCCGAACTCCAAGAGAACAGTAACCAAAGGTCAGTTGAGGCTGGAACAGTAGCCGAACAGGAACAGACAGCTGTTGTCGACCCCTTTAAAAGACAGCAACCCCGTCGTCAACTCCTTTGGAACAGACCAGAGGCGTCGTCGACCCCTTTAGAAGACAGCAACTGCAGCAGAGACACCGCTGACCCCTCTGGAACAAACCCTAGGCACCGCCGACGCCGACCCATCTGGAACAAACCTTAGGCGCTGCCGACCTCTTTGGACCAAACTCTAGGTGTCGCCGACCCGTCTGGAACAAACCCTAGGCACCGTCAGTCCTTTTCGAGCAACCAGAGAGTGCGTCGACTCCTTTAGATCCTTACCGACCATGAAAAAAACTCCTCGTTGACCACGAAACCTTCTCGTTGACCACGAAAAACTTCTCGTCGACCACGAAAAAACCAGTCGAACCCTTGCCGACCACCGAAACCCCAAGGACAAGGCTTGCCAGGGCTGGAACTACAAAACAAATTAGGGTTTTGCTTAACTTGGCTCTAATACCATGTAAAGAAAGAATAAGAGATTATCAGAATGCTTAGCCTCTCAATTGGAGAGGTCTACTATATATAATAATTACAAAGGTGTGTACAGCAAAACCCTAATGGGCCCTTATAGCTAACGGGCCTCTCTACAGATATTATATACATATATCTAATAATATCATTAACAAGGCTCTACCTAGGGTAGTTTCTGGCCATTGTCTTACTCTGTTGGAGAGTGTTAAGTGAGGTATACTCCTTATGAATCCAAAAACATGTAGGTAGAGGACCCTTTGCATATGAAATGTTTTGAATGGAGTGGCGGTTAAAGATTTTGTAGATGGGTGTGTTTTAGATGTATGAAGAAACTTAAGCTAGCAAAAAGTAAGTACGGTTTGGAAAAGAGAGGCTTTTGGGACATTTTAAGATCCAAAAAATCACATTGCAAGAAGGATTGATGAGTTGGATGCTATTGAGGCTAGGGGTGAATTAGATCAGTGCTTTAGAAAATAAAGAACGGAACTTAAGATTAAGTTCAAGGAAATTGTTTTTAGGGAACAAATTTGTTGGGGAAATAAGGGAAAAAATAGATAGCTTAAAGACGGTTATAATAATTCATTGTTTCACAAAGTTGCAAATCAGAAAAGAAAGAATTTTGCCAAAACGATAGAGGATAAGCCGGGGTTGTTTGTGGATGGAGAGAATCAAATCATTCATGTGATCTTTGCCTTTTTCTATGGGTTGTAGACTTGAAGTTGTGCTCTTCAGGCACGGTGACAAAGACACGGATTCAAGGTTAGACTTCTATCAAATTCACAAGAGCAAATCACATTAGTTAGGAAGTCCTTTAGCTGAGGTGAAAGTTAGAGAGGTTTGAGTGTGAAAGGGATTAGTCGCCGAAATGTGATAGGTTTACTATAGTTGTATTACAAGAATGTTAGGAAGTGGTTAAACATAATTTGGTGAGTGTATTTGCTAATCCTTCTAATAATAGAGTTGTGAATGATGTAGTAACGCTACTTTTATTTGTTTGATTACAAATAGGAATGGCAATAAGTCAGGGTGGAGAAGGAAATTCTGTCTCCGTTCCCTATTTTAGCGGGACAAAGGCAGAGATGGAGGTAGAGACGAAACGATCAGAGAAGTGCCAGGGGCAAGGTAGGGGCAAGGACATATCGGGGTTAACTGGTAAACAATAAAAAGAACAATATTTTATTAGAGTTAGAGATAATACGGTAAAAGAGAAACAAATAGTGGATAAATGATTAGAATTAAAAAGATAAAAAGTACAAAAAATAGAGATAAATGTAGTATATTTATATTTTAGTCTTATTATATTTTTTAAAAATGAATTTTATATATGTACTTATCAATACAAATGTATTTGTGCATTTAGATTATATACTTGGAAACAAGGCAGAAAAAAAAAATTGCCACACTTACTATTAGGGGTGAAAAAACCTATACATAATGGGACAGGAAAAAATAATAACCCTAATCCCAAAAAGGAAGTGATGTAAGGACCTTATTTTAGATTATAAGTTCAGTGACAGTAAGCCAAAAAGAAATCTTAGAACACGGTAAGGTTAAAGACCAAAGGAAACTAAAACCTAAAAATCAAACCCCGAGAAGCAAAAACCCTAACACGAAAAAGAAATCTTTTAATCTAAGAAATCATAAGTTACCTAACACAAATTCAAAACCCTAAAGAACTAAACCTAAAAACGAAACTTCGGGCCCCAAACTCTTCTCAAGAAAATCTAACCTAGTCTAATCTTTCGAGCCCAATAGTTCATTAGTGTCACTCTAACATGGCAAAACCCAAATTCTAAGTCCAAAGAATGAGAGAATCAATGTATAAGCTCCAACTCGGGAAGAAAATATGCTCAAAGACCTTAAACCCTATAACTTCCAATAATTACACTTTAACCCCAAATTTTTAAAATAACTGCGCTTTTCGCCCAAGAAACCAAAATTCATGATAAGTTGCAAATCTTTTAAGAAAACACTTTAGTCCTCATTCAAAATACTCTTTAAGAGTTCTTAAAAATTTTAGCTTCGATAATTACATAAGTCCCTCACATCCTTATAATTGCACAAAAGTCCCCGAGATATTTCTCATTCATAATTCTTTACAACCAACATTAATTAGTATATATAAAATATGTATATAGAATGAATATATATATATATAACATATATGTAAGACCACCTAGGAGCATGTGCCAATATATTTTAATAAATAAAATATAATATAATATTCCAAATCAAATAAAATTTCAATTTCCAAAACATTATAATATATTATAATAATCAAGTCTCCCAAATGCCATCAATACATATGCACATATATATATATATATATATATATGCATACCAAATCTCATAAATAAAATAAACAAATATAAAATATATCTTTTATAAGAATTAAACTAAACCTGTTAAAACTTAGTACACCAAATCTCAACTAAAAGACCAAAATTTGACACATGTACAATCTTAACTCAACCTTTTAAATCAAAATAAGAAGTAAAAGACAAAAATAAAGTAAAATGACCAGAATGCCCTCCTTGGCCGGTTCAATCTTGGAAATTGTGCCCATAATCCCCTTTTTGCGTTTTATGCTCAAAATTATAAAAGAGATGTACAAATGAAGCATCATCATAACCTAAAAATGTTTAAACAAATAAAGATGCTACTAACATAAAAATATATATATATACATATAAGTTTTGTAAGAATAAAACTAGCGATTAAAACGCTTACACACCAAATCATCATTTAAAGCCAAATTGACACATCTCAACGAAAGAGCTTAATTTAACTTGTGTGTCAACACATAAATAATCAAATGATGTAATAATAAATATAAACTACAAAAATAATATATTAATCATAAAATAATAAATTAATTCAATTCCATAGAAAAAGTAACCAAATATACATATTAAGTCAATTTTTGGACACTTTTTACCTTTAATGTAATAATAATAAAATACAAATTCAGATTTGTGAGCCCAAAAATCTTCCATACACTCTCCAACACTCAAGGCATCACATCCACCCATCCACCACCACCCCATGCAACCAATCACACCCTATGCATGCCTCATACCACCTTACACCACCATCCACCACCATCACCTCCACCACCCAAAACCACTATAAAAACAGCCCCTTGGCCCCTCATTTTCTATCAAAACCGAAATTTAGAGAGAGGGAGAAAGAAGAAGAAGAAGAAGCTAGGAGAAGAAGGGTCCATGGTCCTAAAAGCTTAGTCTTTCCATCCTTCAACCACAAATCAATCCAAAAGGTAAGTAAACTCTAAAATCTCTCTCCTTTAACTCAACCCTAATCCTCCTCCACCATTCTTAAAGATAAAATCAAGAACAATAACCAAATCAAACCAACAAAGGAGTCAAAATTCGATTTTTGGGGCTGTTTGATACTCTCTTATGTGTTTATGCTTGTGCATGTAGTTTTTATTGAGATCCATGGTAATGCTTACATTTTAAGTTCTGGAGTTATGATTTTTAAGTCTTTATATCAGTGATTTAAAACCCTCTCTGTCCAACATTTTTGTGAAGCTCAAAAGTCATATTTCTAATGACCTATTCAAAAAGTGTTCTTCATAAGAAATGTTAGGGACATTTTAATCTAAATGCTGTCCAAAAATCAGGTCTTTTAGTCTCTATTTGGTCCCTCAAATCATTTTTATACTCTCTGTTCTTAATGCTAAAGATCACCATTTTTGGGTTTTCAATATGCTGACCTAACACACTTTCTTAGAAGATATCTTAAATATTTTCTTAAAAACCTTACTAAGCATCCTTCATAAGAATTTTAGAGGACATCTTAAACTAAAACATATCCAAAAATTAGACGAAATGAAGCTTTCTAGATACCCCAAACACGTTTCCCTCTGTTAGCCTTGTTCGCAGCAATTTACTAAGAGTTGTTGTAGCGTTTTGTTTTGTGAAGGCCATATCACCTGAAATTCATGAGTTTTAGCTTAACTGTTCTTCATAAGACATGTTAAGGATATTTTAAACTATATTGTGACAAAAAACAAGGACCTAATTCAAAGTCTAGATGCCCCAAATGTTTACTGCCAATTATAATTTAATAGCTGAAATTTTAAAGTAATGTGCTAGGTGATGCGTGTGAGCATATTCTTCATGCCTTGGTTAAATTGGAGTTGAATACATGATTAGTATGGTTTATTGTGCCAGAATCTATGTGAACCATGACATAACATGATAGCACGCTCACTATAATAAGAATCAATTCTTGACACACGATGGAAAACATGCTATGAGTAGTTGTACTTTATGTAATAAGTAGTAGTACCTCAAGCTATGAACGGCTGTACCATGAGCATTGTTACACTTGCACTTGAGGCATCTGGGGGTCATCTCTTATACTTTTAGACAGTACCTTTATCATGGTTATTGGGGGTGTCTTTGGAGTCAGTCACCCGTTGTTTCTTGGTCTAGGACGTCCCTGGTGTGCCAGCTTGTGAAATTGTTTTGGGATGTATTCTCCGTGAACACCCTGGGTGCGTCTCCGGTGTATGAATATTGATTATATTTTTGGGTTGAAACCCCTTGTGGACACCATGAGTTCGTCTCTAATTTTTTCCCAATATCTATACCTTAGACTTTGGGTTGACACCGGCGAAGACATCACGAATCTTAAGGTGGGAGCATCTTGATATTGATATGTCCCGAAATTGGCACCCGATCCCATGCTGTTGTGATTGAATAAAATAGTTGTGGCATGAAGCCCGGTGACGTGGTTATTATTCACAACGAGGCTCGATTAATGGCTTTAGCGTTCAATTTGTCCAATGAAGTCTACTCTCGAATTCCTGGCGTGGAGTTCTGTTGGTTGGTTGGTTTGTGGTCTATGGTCGGGTTGGGCATATGCATAACATTATATCTCATAAATCCTAGACATATCTCGTTGTTCAGAATGGATATCATGTTTTATAAATCTTAGTTAAGTCTTAGCTGCTAAATATACAAAACTTTTATTACAGGATGATGCTTGGTTGGATTGCGTTAGAGTTTGACTAGTATGATTTTAGAGTTTTTTTCTAAGCTTCGACTCACGGTGTTTATGCCGCAGGTGGTAAAGTAGAATCTCATGATCAAGAGGATTTTGTTGGGCAAGGCAATTATCAAAAACTGCAGGAATAATGGACTGCTTACGGAGAACTAATTCAAGTTGTACCCGATTTCAAGTTTTTTTCCCTCCGTGTATTGGTTTAAATTTTCACGTCTTTAATAAATACCTTGTGCTAGATAACTATAATTATTTAATTTTGTAGTTATCATTGAGAGAACTTTACGTTTATGAATGTAGTAGTTTACTATTAATTATGAATGAAGCGTTAGCATAACCCTTGTTATACCTATATGTATGTCCTAACATGTCCAGGAACCAGGGCGTTACAGGTGAAGATTAGTAATTTCCTTCCAATTAGCCCAGTCACCTCATACCAAATCCTAACGTAATTATTGTCAAGAAAGTTGAGAGTAGTTTTGAATAAACAAATTTTCCCATAAAGATGAATCATGTTACATCCAGCTTGTGTGCGAGCAATCACAAAAAGAAGTCTCTTACAATTGAGACATTTGTGATTCTGGAGAGAGAGAGAGAGAGAGAGAGAGAGAGAGAGAGGGGGAGGGGGGGCTCTTTGACCCTTTACGTTTTTTAATACTTAATGACTTAAGTTTTTTTATACTTAATTGAACGGTGTCTTTGAAACTTAATTCTAAACATACGCAAAATTTCACGGCTTTAATGAACGTTATTAATAAACAGTAAACATGCTTTGGTATGGGTGGTCAAAAGTCCTAAAAGGGCATGTTACTAGCAACGCTAATTGAAAGAATGTGTGTGAAACACACTTTTTGAAGAATCCCAAAACGTAGAAACACGATCACAGTAGCACGTTGCACTCGTGCTATTGTATGTATCCATTTGTAGAAAGCATGTTCACTAAAAACGCTTTTTCATTTAAGAGTGTATTTACTAAAAACGTTTTTTACCTGATATAGCCCTATCTTATACACCAGCCTCTCATTCACTCAACCAAAAACAAATCTGGAAAAGCATGAGCTGCAAACTGCAATTTCTCTTCCCATTGTCAAACAATCCCCATCGTTCTAGCTCTCCTTAGCACAAGTCCACTATTTCATTTCGTGTAAGGTAATACTATATTCTCTCAAACAATAAAATATATTTTTTATATTTTTGAAACTTAAAGATCTCCCATTGATTGTTAATCACACATTTTGATAATTTATTCATGTAATTATATATTCTTCTTTTTATACATTACATACATTATGTACATACACATATACATAATGCTAATATAATTTTAATTAATATAAATTTAACGTTGATGTTAACATGATATTTAATGTTCTAAGTGACATATACACATGTCGCGATTTTCATGAGATCTTAAATTGATGAAATATTGTTGTTAAGATTCTTAAGAATGACATTAGTTAATTTTGAAGGATAAATATGGAGACAGTGAGAACCATGTTCTCTTGGGGGGAAACATAATCTGAATACCCAAAAAGCGTATTTTATGACACCAACCCCAAGGGTCTTTAGAATGTGAATACGAGTACTAGTCGAGGGACTTAAAAGTGATATTACTGCCTAAGGTTGCTCTTTATGGTGGAAATTATTGGCTCAAATTCAAATGAACTCAATAACAAAAACTAGCTACTAAGGTGAGGGTAGGCTCTCGCCTATATACTACACAATACTGTTATACCCAGACGATATGGGACTTCAGTTTACACCCTCCATCACGTGCAACGTGCTTACTTGACAGCATTTGCCACATGCAGGCCAAGGACGTGCACCATACCTATCCCTAGTACTCTAGCTTTGATACCATGTACACAATTTTAGGTAGAACTCAACCTTAAAAACTAGTTATTGAGATGATGGTACCCTCACGGTTATATACTACACATTACTTTTGTACTCGTGTGATTTGGAACTTCGTTTTACGAGGAAAATGAAGATGCCAAACCTAATAAACAACAAAATGCCAACTGTCAACATTATTGTACTAAGGGTCCTAGTGGGGGTACTATGCGAGAGGTTGAGACTGAAATCTCCTTCTTCAAAAATATATTTATGGGCAATGATAGTTCCATTATTTTCCGTGACATTTATAGTCAGAGTAGGATTTGGAATCCTCAAACAGGAAATTAAAGAAGGGAATGTTGTTCAAAGACAAAAACGGTTTACAGAATGTTGTGAAGATGCATCACATTATGAACAATCGACAACACGTTGTGGTTGATTCGAAGAAGGTAGCATGGAAAGTAAGAATGAGTGCAGTTGGTGGCGCGTGCATTAAAGAAGAGCAGTCACGGTTTTTTTGAGCTTACAAAGTATAATGGTGATTACTACTGTATGTATAGCAGAACTAATAGGGACCACTGAAAACTTAGCTCACAGTTCATTGCCACGTCTATCACGACCAACATTGTAGTAACCTACACAACAAATTGTTTCTTTTAACAATGTTTCAAGATTCAGTGTATGTCGCTATTTAAAGGAAGGTTGTCATTGTTACAACCATGAACACCATTCATAAATATATAATATCACACAAAAATGCATGGTTAATGAGGACAAAATCCGTAGAGATGATCTTCGGGAATTTAAATAATGATAGTCAGTTTTTCACTCTCATCTTATCAAAATACTTTACAAGATGATGGAAAGTCAAAACAAGAAGTGATGAGCATATTACGAGCCCTTTTAGGACACCACTATAAGCCTTATCATCACCCCCCACCGATGCCCACAATTGTGGAAGAGCATCCACTTTACAAGGTCTATACGAATCAACCAATTGAAAGTTTCAACGCTCAAATTCTTAATCTCTTCCATGTGCCTGTTAAACTTATTTACTTGATGTTTTGTAGCAGCTGCTCAAACTACTGATTTAAGCATTTGGTTTTTGAAGCGCCCATTTAAGTTACTTTGCATTTGTCGAATATAATACAATCATACCACGTTGTTGAATTGACAAATTTTTCGAGTATTGTGCAACAACATTTTTATGGCATTGTGCCGATCCAATAAAAATGTTATCCCATCAAAGGGATAATATGCTTCCATAGGTTTACGATAAACCACGACCAACTCAATCTTCTCCTCACCCACAATAGAAACGGAACGGGGAACATCTTCATGTCTACAGTTATCCCATGACAATAAGCAACTTCACCGTGTACTTCCCGTACAGATGCGTAATATTAAAGCATGCAACAAGCAGGAAGTATTTGAGTCCATCAACAGCTAGTTTGAATACGTAAAATATGCAGTCCAATACAACGATGCTTGCCTTAGATGGATTGATAACGTTCCATTTGACCGCACTTAGATTATAAGTTTGCAACACGTGCATATATTTCGGAACCTTCTTGTAACACACATTCCAATTCCTAGAGACCATCTTTATGGTTTATGTCCTCTCCATTCACGCCTTCTTGTATGATATTATATTTACGAATGGTGTTCACGATTGTAATGATGGTAGCCACGAAAATACCATGATTTTTTTGCAAATGACAATTGTATTATAATTAGCGACATTCACATAGAATCTTACAACATTGACAACATAAAAGCATTATTTTGTGTCACTTACGGCAAAGTGGGCCGCAATAGACGTGACAAGGAGCAGTGAGTCAAGCTTTTGATGGTCCCTATTAGTCCTGTTGTACTTGTAGATCACCATTTTACTGTCATTTCAAAACAAAAGTGACTGCTCTCCCTTGATACACGCAATCACCATAGTTTTAAAAAGTGGCCGTTACCATTACATAATACCGTTACGTAACGCCGTTATGTAACGATTTCGGTGGCCTCCATTACCCGTTACGGCCGATTTTTCGGTGTGAAAAAAATTCACAAGTGTAACAGCCGTTACACCTTCTGTAACGGCTATAACAGTGGTGTAACGGTCAAAACGGACCGAAACGGCACCGTTATAGCATGTGTAATAGGATTTTAGGTTGTAAATTTTTTAATTTCTTTTTTTCATCAACAGATCCCACGTTTTTTATTATTTTCAACTTAAAAGTATTCATAGTAGTCTGACAAGCCAAATACTACTTGGGCATTGTGAGATTTGTCTTAAATCTCTTCAATTTTACAACAATCGACTAATTTTACTCTTCGTTGTTAACTTTCGACTTTTCAACATGTTTACTCTTCTTCTAATTTTGATGAGTTCTTTAATATTTACATTTGTGGAAAGCTAAATAACCTGTTTGATTCAAATCTATATTTCTTGAAGATCCACTGTCTATGAATTCGAATTTTTATGATTCTCAAGAGTAGGTAGAAAATATGATGTTTAAGTATTTTATTTTTAAGAAAATTGTTCAAGATCCATGTTTGTTTACATATCCCCTCCAAAAAAAATTAGACCTATATAAATTAAAGTTTAAACAACAATATAAATTTTGGAATGGTAAATTCAAAATAATAATTTAATTAACAAATCAAATATTGTGCTTTAATATATACAATACTTTATAGTTATTAAGAATTTAATGACATTTTAGTTATGCATTATGAATTTATAATACATAAATTCATTAATTACTACAAAAAATAATTAAACTATTAATTTTAACTAGATTATATAATAACAAAATTAAGGTATATATTGAATCATGTCTAGAAAGTAAACAAAATTCATCAAAAATTATTTTGAACTTTAATAAATATATTTATGGAATAAAAAGATATAAATCAATTATTTTTTAGAGTTGTGCAAAAAATAAAAAAATTCATAGCTCCGGGTACCGCTACCATTACACTACGGCCGTTACGCCCCGAAACCGCGTCACCGCTACCGTTACCGTTACGCCGACCGCTACCGCTATTTAAAACTATGCCACCAATTACTTGTTCTTACATTGGCAAACTTATGCTGCTTTTCTCAAATCGACCAGAACGTACTGTTGGTTGTTCTTAATGTGATGCATCTTTACAACATTATACAAATCATTTTTATATTTGAACAATATTTCTTCAAATTTGCAATTTGAGTTTTAATCTCAACCTCTCACATAGTACTACAATTAGGTACTATCATTAGGGCCTTAAGTACAACCATGTTGACAAAAGGCATTTTATTGTTCACTAGTCCAGCATTATCGTATCAAGGTCTTCATTCAAGTCAAACTAAGCCCCTCTACTGTTGAAAGTTAAATCAACGTTAAGAGTCATCGTATCTGACAAAACGTCCACAGGACTCGTGGTTCCATCTTAAACATAACACGGAGCTAGATGTGAGTCATTTATTGTAAACGACGACGATGAACTAGCTTCCTCGACTCCTTGTACTAAACTCGTTTTCCTAAGCAAAAAAGCATTTTTAGTTAACACACTTTCCTAAATGAAAAAGCATTTTTAGTGAACACGTTTTCTACAAAATGAAACATATAATGAGCTGCGAGTAAAAGGGCGAGCACAACACGCTACTACTGCGTTTGCATTTCTTGAGTTTTGGGGTTCTTAAAAAGAACATGTTTCACAAAAACACTTTCAATAAGCACGCTTTTTTTTGGCCACTCATACTAAAAGCGTGTTTAGTAACGTTTATTGAGGCCCTAAAATCATTTCCACTAAACACGTTTTTCTTCCAAAATTTTCCATTATTTTATCAGCTCGTTGAATCTGTTTTATTAAGCTCATTACATAAAAAATTATTGTTAGTAAAAATGATTTTAGTATAGATGTGCTAGTAAAACACGCTTCTGCGTAGGTTGGGAAATAAATTTCAAGATTACTATTTAATTAAGTATTAAAAAACCATAAAAGGGTCAAAGAGCCAAAAAGAATATTATTTTCTGGGTGGTGCTTTGGATGATTTGGTTGGAAAGGAATCCTAAAGTCTTTGGGGAGAAATCAAAAAAAGGAAATAGAAGCTTAAGGGATGGAGGGGCAAAAAGTACATCCTATTTAGCAGCCCTATTTCAGATCGCTTGGAAAATGATGCCAAAACATTGATAGTGCCAAGATGAAAGTGTTGATCACAAGAGATGTAAATATCCTTAGTGATGACATCAAAATGGGGAGCTAAGCTAGCATTCAAGTTGCAAAGTCAGAAAATATAAGACAATTGGCCTATATACTGCCCTTGAATAAACTAAAGGGATTATATCCCAAGAAATTCAGCATGCGTATAGATGAGCATCTCCTTCGAGCAGAAGTTGTCTCAGCCACCCCATGGGCCTCTTCTATTTATTGATTGTATAGATAACTTATTATCATCACAAATGTTCACACACACATACCATTTTGCAGTTAATGATTCATCCTTTTCACACATTACAGAAAAATCTATACCGCGTGAAGGCGAGCAATCTTAATATTCTTCTCCACAGCATCAATACCAGTCACAGTAGCTCCCATTCGAGCCAAAGGCTGAACAAACAAGAGAAAAAGAGTAAAGACAGAAAAACCCTTCCCAGTTGAAGATTTTGTCGAACAAAAAATTAAGAAAACATGCAGGAGCTAAAGTAAAAGTTGTAAAAGTTGTGCTAATATTTTTTGTCTCCTCTTTTATTGTTATTTAATCTTTAAACCATTAGTATTATTTTTGACTGAGAAATTAGTTCCTTGAGATATTGAATCTTTTCTTGATAATTAAGCTATTATTTCATAATCACAGTTTTAATAACTATCACTACATAATAATCCCTGCTAGATGGGCAGCAAAACAGGAGCAAATTACAATTTGGGTCTTTTTTCTATCTTATGACATAAATGAATATATTAAAAAAAGTATAGAACGTGAATAAATAAAAAATGAAAGAATGGGGGTAGTAATTTGTGTTCAAGTAGTTTCTGGGGACTAACGTGAAATATGTTCTCCCATTTGAGGGTGGGATATCAGTGCATGCTTGTAAAGACATCTTCCTAAAGGCCAGTTCTTCATAGAAGGATAAGGAGGGCTCACCAAGTCAGATCTTCCTAACCTCCAAACCCTTATGGAGGAGTATTTAACTTACTCCTGTAGCTTGAAATCATTGCTATTTTATAAACTAAAGACAAAGATCATGGTAAATTACATGTTACAGAAAAAAATGAGTAATCTCTTCTAGAGTTTTTAATCCATCACGTAAAGGAACTAGGCAAGTAGCATTCTCGTTAGTTTCTTTTCTTGCTTTAGGAATCATTAATGAGCAAGCTTTCAAAAATAGCGTCAGCATCCTTTGAATTAAGGTAGATTGCTGAATGAAAATAGATTTTTAGTTGTAGTGGATACGGTTCTAGATCTCATTTCTAGTTCAAAAGCTTTCTCTAAACAGACCAACATCAATTCAGTGTTACGTTGAACTTAACAGATGGAACTCAATTTGACTTGACTTCCAATAAGACTTCGTCTTCTTTTGAGCAACCTCTAGTTTGAAGAAAACCAGCTATTTGACGAGACAAACAATTATTCAACCGGATCTAAAACACGTGGATCATTAAAAGTGATGGATTTAGTAGACGCATCTGGAAAGTGAGATTTTTTGGTAAGGTCACATTCATTATTCTGCATCTGGACACATTCCCAAAGGCTCGTGTGAGTCACATAAGTCAATTTTATAGGTTTCACTAAATTGCTTGAGATGTGATTTCCATCTCTAATTCTAACACTTAAATATTGGGACAAGATTTAAACCTTGCACGCCATGAAAACTGCCATGCAATTGAAGGTAATATTTGACAATGTTATGCCCTTAAGACGCTTGCATAGGAATAAGAAAGCTCTCGGGCCAGAATACTAGAAAGTTGGTGCATCACTCAAGCTAAAGAATCATATACCTCTGATAGAATTCCCCCTCCACAACCAACATCCACAATTTCCAGTCCTTCCAAAGGCCTGGGACAAAATGGATCTTTTCTGAAACAATGAGTATTAATTAGAATTTACGAACTGGTACAAAAAATTATGTTTACCACTAGTGAGATATACAGAGAACCAGCAACAAACAGGTGGACTGTAAAGCATAACCGACAGAAATGCAATACAGAAAGAACTCCTAAACATACCACACTGAAACAAGAAAAATCTTAAGTAGTAATACATTATTTTTGGTAAGTATAGAGCAAAAGGTGCCAAAAGGGATCCAACCTCTATGTAGCCATTAATCAAAAACTATAGACTATAGGCCACCCCCGAAACTCAACTCCCTATAAGGTCCGTGGAAGAAAAATAACTATTACAA
The DNA here is from genome assembly GCA_034768845.1 of Heliamphora exappendiculata. Lineage (NCBI taxonomy): Eukaryota > Viridiplantae > Streptophyta > Magnoliopsida > Ericales > Sarraceniaceae > Heliamphora > Heliamphora exappendiculata. The sequence goes on from JAOTRH010037024.1 coordinate 23,921, forward strand.
AATCTCCATTTAAAACAAATTTATAAGCATGAAATAAAATCATCTTGAGGGTGTTGGGCCATCTCTACATCCTCAAAGGTTCATCAACTCCTCTCCCACCAAATACACCATATCAAGTACACAGATTCCACCATCCAGTCCTTCCTTACCCTCTTTAAATGAACACCTACCTGGCCGACTTTCCCAACCTACAATATAGGACTAGTGCAAACATCACCCATAACACCATCACATCAAGAAGCACATAGACACCGCCATCCAAGCCTTCCTAACCCTCATTGAAATGACACCTACCTGCCAAACTTTCACAACACGTGAGGACTGGTGCAGACATTACCTATACTACTGCTGCAGTAAAAGCCGAAAGTATCATACTCAATATGTTTGGTACCTCACAATGAAATAATAAATGACACACTTACTGCCTCGTATGGTGATCCAAACATGAATGAAGACTGTTAGGATTTAAATCCTAACAGTCCAACAATCTGTGTCATATCTTCCAGCATATTCACTTGTAAGCATCCAGACCTAATACCACTTAAAAAGTTCCATCCATGGCTAAGAGGATTCAACAATAGACCTCGTACACACGTGTATGAAGACTGTTAGGATTTAAATCCTCGGATAGTTTGGCAATCCATTTGAAGCATACTCATCGATCTTCCTGTAATCTTTAATTTCAATTTAGTTGTAATTTGATTTCAATCATTCTATGTATATGGTTCTATTGTTGAATCCTCTTGGCCATGGATGGAATTTTTGAAGTGGTATTAGGTCCACAGGCTTACAAGTGAATATGATGCAAGATATGACAAAAGGATTGATGGACATATTGACATGGATCTATCAATGTGTTCAAATATTGCAAGTTCTGAAAGACAGTTTGATACGGATCGATCAACAATCAATTGGTGAAGAGACCGATCGATCGGTCTTCTAGTGGGACAACTTTATAATAGCATTTATTGCTTGATGATACATTAGATGATCATAGATCATTAAAGCATCTTTGAAAATTATCAAGGCTTGTGTTTTCTTATCTTCGACATTGCTCATGGTGCCTCTTGCTTCTTGGGAGATTCTATGCACTCCGGTGGCACTCAAGCACTGTAGCGCCCTGATTTCCAAATAATAAAACCCCACGGAAACCAAAACAAAAATAGAATTTTTTGTCGTAAATGAAATCTCAAAGTACGCCATACTAAACCAAAAAGGTTATTCAAAAGATTTTCCATCCAAAAACCTCATTTCGATACAAAACCAAACTTTTGTTCACAGCGGCTGTCCGGTTGAGCGGGCCCTCCACCGCTCGAGCAGTGAGACACCCGAGAGATTTTTAAGCAAAAAACCAGAAAATCTTCCTAAGTCTAAAAAACACACCTAAAAACCTCATGTTTGAACAAGGGTTTAAATAAGCAAAATATTGGGACAAAACATTAGTTTGATAAAGAAACTTCTCCTGTCAACCCGAAAACTTTGATACCAACGTTTTTATACCATAACCAAGCATTTCAAATAAAAAATTCCCAAACCAAATACGAGCCCCCACAGCTCGCATAGAAACAACATATGAAGCCATGGCCCTAAGGCCTTACATAACCAGCTTTAGAATCCAAAACATAAATATCTGTACATGATCCCATAACAAAAGAGAAAACTAAAAAACAGCTTTCCGCCTCCTCCGGCTCCTCTGGATCATCCCATATGATCACAATTACCTCAAAAAGGTTTTCAAATCCCATAACGTGAGTTAAAACACAATAGGAACTAAACTAGCATGAATTAAAAGCAAAACATGCTAACACGAATAATATGAATATCCCGACTCACACGAGCCCTAAAAACAGTTTTACTTCTCAAAACCACAAGTTTTTATAACATTTCATAACGTTTAACAGTATAATAAGCACACAACAACCATGTTCACATGCGTCCCGTACTCTTTTACGGTCTTTCACCATAGGATAGCACTAACGTAATCATTCAATTTTTTGCGGTCTTTCATCGCGGGACTACTACTTGCCCTAATATGCAACTCTTCACAGTCTTACACCGTAGGACAACGGCTTACCCCAATACACAATTTTTCACGGTCTTTCACCGTAGGACAACAATTTGCCCCAATATGTAATTCGTTACACGACACATGGTATGACTTAACAAATATAGGTACGCACAAAGCTGTGTACCAAACACCTAATCGCACACCATCATATCTTTCATGTAACCATCGAGATTAACCGACCTCTCAATCGAATCATTTTAAATCAAGGCTCAATCCCAAATGTTAGCTCCAAACCTCTAAACTAGGTTTTCGCAAACATTTTCATAACTCGTCCAGTTTTCAAAACTCATTTTTTTGAAAAGCTCGAACACACCCAAGTTCACCAACTTTGTAATAAACCACAAGATTGCACACATGCCTTTTTATCCAACAAACATGGTTTAAACACCAGGTTCAACAATAAATGCATTTTTAAACGGTAAAAATGCATATAATCACACGTAGGACCCTTACTAAAGCAAGGTAGTCAAGAATCCTACCTTGGCGAGTTAAAACTAGAAACTTGAACTCCAACGAGAAACCAAAGTTGCCAAAATCCGAACGCGAAACCTACGGCAATGATAACGAGGATCGACTATCCGAACGCCAAGATCCAAACCCAACCCAAGCCTAAAGCTCGAGAGAAGGTAGAGGTTTTGAGAGATTTTTCTAGAGAGAAGAGTGGAAACTTGCAAAACAAGCTTTGGCACAAAGATCAAGGCATAAGCTGTCTTCATAAAATCTCGCGCCCGGCTGTCCGCTCAAGCAGTCCCCCACCAACCCAACTCTCGGCCACAAGCCCGCTCGAGCGGTCATCGCTGGGTGAAACCTCAAACAAAAGACGCATGACCAAGCCCATGTACGCATAACACATGTAAATATGAAATTCTATAACGATTAAAGTAATAATCAACACATCGACAAAACATAACAAAATAAAACGGAACCGGGTCTCACAAGCACAATTTAGCGTAAGTGGATACGATAAGAAAAAGTTTGTAAGATTCAACAATTATTTGTAAGATCTATTGTAACCAAATATCTTTTATAATGCTTGATGCTTGATAGGTGGTCACGTGATTTTTCTCTCTGACTTGGGATTTTCCACGTTAATATTGTGTGTCCATGTTTGCTTGATTTATTGTTGATTATTGCTCATATTTGTATTGGGATAGGGTTTAGATTTGTTGAGGGTTATCTCTAAAGTAATATCGATTAGCTCAAATCAACGTGAATAGTGAATTTCAATCGGTATCAAAATAGGCCACTTTAAAAAGATTTTACAAGTGCCGATCAAATTGATGATTTGCAAAAATGGATATGAACAAGTAGGGAACTTCTACTAGCGGACCACCTCTCCAAGACGGTTCAAATTACCTATTTTGGAAGGTTAGAATGAAGACTTTCTTGAAAGCAATTGATGAAATAGTGTTGTTCTCCATTGTGGATGGTTACACTCCTCCGACCATTGATCAATGGTAATTCAATACCCAAGCCCTCGGCTAAATGGGATAAAACTTTGAGGAAACTGGATGGAATAGTAAAACCATGAATACTATCTTCAGCAAAGTTACTCAAAAAGAATTTCGTAAAATTAGCACTTATGACTTAAATTGAGTGAAATTGTGTGCAAAAGGGAGGGTGAAAAGGTCATCTCCTGTTTCATTGCGACGTTGCAGGGGACCTCTAGGGTTTAGCTTTATCGCTTTTGGTGTTGATTGGGCTTTGGGGAGCATCTTTGTAACGTCTTGTTGGGTTGGAAGGGTAACAGCGTGCCGAGAAATAGGAAGGTTTTACTTCTAGTCACTTTGTACATGATGTGATTGATTTGGTTAGAGCAGAACAAGAGATCTTTTGAGAGGGTTGAGTTGCTGCCAGCATGTATATTAAAGGGTATTCTCCTTGTTAATCTCTACAATTGGTTTTCGGAGTGAGGAGCAGTGTTCGTGGGTGATACGCTAGATTCTTTATCTTAGTTTTTGTTTTGATCCTATCGTGGAGGTTTTTGTTTTTTCCTTCTTGTAGGGGAGCTTCTTCATTTTTTTTTTGTAAGGTGTTCTCCCTTTTTTCTATTTGGCACATCCTTAATGCCCTTTTACATATTAAAAAAAAATTACTTATCAAAAACAAATCTTGATGAATATCCCCGACTTCGAAGTTACTAGAAAAATTCTAGGGCAATTACTAGAACGCCTCTCGCCAAAGATTAGGGCCACTATAGAAATTAGTAACAACAAAATTTCTTTGACGGTGGAAAATTTGGTTGAAAATTTACAAACCTATGAGTTGAATTTTCTAAACAACAAAAGTTCGAAAGAATTGGCTTTTTCTTCAACTCATGATGTAAATGATTTTGATGACGAACTTGGCCATGTAGTGGGTCTCCTACTTCAATATTCATGTAGTGGGTCATTTCTTTCTATTTCTTTTTTGTGCTCCATTCTTTCTTTTTACTTTAACGAGTTCTATTTTAACATTTTTTTTCACTTTTTAAATTCAAAGAAAAAGTTTGCTTTATACTATTCATTCCGTGGGTTACTTTTGTCATTTAGTTTTGTTTTTGCCCTCCAAGTATTCTTGCCTCTTTGCTTTTTAGTTGGGTTAATCGAGACTTCTAAACATCACTAATAAAAGCCTTGCATCGGTGAAAATATTGGCCACCACACAATCATATTAAATGTAGATGTGATTCTACAATTTCAGTCCCTTCAATCCCAATACAATGCAAATTGTGCATATTAATTGACTATTTTAGCCCAATCTTCACACTTTATTTCCACATATTTCTTTATTTTTTGACTTTTTACCATTTTTAGAATGGGTTTTATTTTGACAATTTGTGTCGTTTTTGCCCATAGTATGTCCTACTTTTCTGTTGGAATATTTTTGACTTTTTCATCCAAAGATTTTTTAAAAGAAAACAAAGAGCGATGAGAATTTGGCTTTATCTGCTTAATTTTGGCTTTTTTCTGCTTCCTTCCACCACACTGCTCAATCTCTTCTATCCTCCTATATTCCTGCTATATTATGAAGTGAAGTCGTTCTTACTACTATGCATCTTCTCAATCACATGCCCACTCCTCTCATTTTTAGGATCTCAACTTTTGAGAAGCTATTTGGTCATGCTCCTAATTACTCGTTTCTGCGAGTTTTTGGCTCCATTTGTTTTGTTCTTCTTTCCAAACGCAAGCGGAGCAACCTCAATGCTCGTTTTGCTTTATGTCTTCTTAAAGTATGACCTCCAGCAGAAAGATATCAATGTTACAATCCTATTTCTAAACGTCTATATGTATCACATTATGTTGTCTTTATTGAGTGTCTCTCCCATTGTAATCTTCCTCCCACGTACGTTCATGTCTCCAAAAACGATTTGGTTCCTATTGACCATTTCTCTCTCGATGTGCCTTCTGAAGAGTTTACTTCTACCCTTGATCTCTATAATCACCCTCCCACATCCTGTCACTCTCAGACTTCCATCTCTAAGTTGGTTTAGTCTTGCCGGCCATTACCCACCAGCTCCGACCTTGCTCTCTCTGCTCCTATGGCTCCCAACCCTCCTGACTGCCGCTACCCATATAGTACTCGTATTCTGTCGATAAGACTAGGTTTCTCGCATACTTGTTTCTCACCTTTCTATCATGCTTTTTTTACTTCTATTCATGCTTATTTTGAGCCTCAACCTTATAGAAAAAACATGTACTAATCCTAATTGGGATATTGCAAAGTCTAATGAATTATCTACTCTTCAAAAGACTAGTACTCAGGAGTTTGTTCCACTATTTGCAGGTAAAAATCTCATTAGATGCATGTCAAAAACGCACTTTGATGGCTCTTTGGAGCGCTACAAGGCTCGTCTGGTTGTTAAGAGCTTTTCCTAGGAGTATCAAATTGATTATAAAGAAACTTTTGCTCCCATGGCTAAGATGACCACTATTCGTACTCTCATCTCCATCATTGTGGTTCGTCAATGGCCTCTCTTTCAACTTCATATCAAGAATGCATTTCTCAGTGTACATCTTAATGAGGAAGTTTACATGCGTCCTCCGAATCTCTCTCATCCCCGAGCTTGGTCTGCCGTCTCCGTGCCTTTTCTGGTCTCAAACAATCTCCTCGTACATAGTATGAACGTTTTCAGTCTACTGTTACACAGATTGGGTTTCATATTAGCACTCATGATTCGGTTCTTTTCATCTTCCAAACGTTCGATGATATTGTCTTGATATTAATATGTGGATAACATGATCATCACTGGCTCTAATTCTGCCACTATCTCTGCACTAAAGCAACATCTATCTCGAGAATTTGAGATGTAAGATTTCGGCAATGTTTGGTATTTTCTCAGTATCGAGGTGGCTTCTTACAATAAAAGGTATCTTCTATCTCAAACTATGTATTGACGGTGCGCTCGCTCTAGAGAATCTTTCTATTTATCATGAGTTGGTTGGGTATTTAGTCTATCTTACCGTGACACGACCTAAAATTGCATATGTTGTTCAAGTTGTCAGTCAATTTGTCTTTGCTCCTTGCTCTAGTCACTAGGCCATTTTGCTCCATATCATACGTTATGTTAAGTAGGGGTGTGCACAAATTGGGTTGAGGCGAGTGAAAAGAAAAATTTTCAACGAACCCACCATTAACGGGTGATCGTTTTTTCAATCCACCGCCAACCCACTGATCATCAAAACCAACGAGTTTAGTCATATTTTGATGGTTTTACCCCGTGGTTTAGGCGGTTAAGCGGGTTGAAAAGTTGTAAAACTTTGAGATTAATTTCTTAAAATTTCTTTCTAAAACATAAAAAATCTATCACATTTAAAAAAAAATCATATTTAACACATCAAGTAGAAGATCAATTAAAAATAAGAATTATCATTTAATAGTAATACTAATAATAACATAATTAAATATCTCTAACAATAATATTTGTATTGCATATTCTCGGACAATTCTCGGACGAACTTTCAATGTGCCTGGAGTTTCTGTTGATAATTTAGGACTTGTAGATACTCGCACAACATCTCTCATTCATAGATCTGCGCAACTAACCCACCCTCATTTTTTTTCATTCAACCCACCCAATCCAACCCACTCACTCACATAAACCACAAGGATTGGGTTTGATTGGGAGGTTAGTGGGCTGTTTGCACTCTCCTAATGTTAGGCATACAATATTTCAGAGTTTGTTATTGTCATTTGCACCCATGTAAATCGGGTTGCTGATGTTTCTAATCTCATGTCCACTATTGGCTTTTGTATCTTTCTCGGTGACGTTTATCTCTTGGATGGGCAAGAAACAATTTGTGATAACCCATTTTACTATTGAGGCAGGATATTGTACTGTGGCCCATGCTATTACTAAAATTGTCTGGCTACGACGGCTTCTTTTTGATTTGGGTGTCTCCTCTGCTTCTCCTACCTCCCTATACTGTGACAATAAGAGTACCATCCATATCGTCTATAATTCTTTGTTTCATGTGTACGAAACATATTGAAATTGATTGTCACTTCATTCATCACCACCTTCAGCTAGGCACTATTAATCTACCATTTGTTTCCTCCACTTTGAAGCTTGCCAATTATTTATGAAGGCTCACACAGTTGCTCGCTTTCGTTTTTTGTTAGACATACTCTTGTTGCTTATGAGTTTCAAGGGGAGTGTGAGAATGTTTTTTTATTATTTTGAATCTAAAGGGTAGTTTAGTCCTTTTTTCAATATTAATGTTTTCTATGGTTCACTCAAAGGGAACCAACCAAAGTAGAAGTGAAGGCCAAGATGTTCCCCAAAACGGCAGAAAGATCTAAGCCAACCTCGAAACTACAGAGCCGGCCGGAATCATCAGCAATTCCCTCTTCAAAGAATGACGAAGGTTCAGAAGGATATATATATATATATATATAGACACACACACACACATGTAATCCATCGTTAGTTGTTAAGCTTTTTTGTTAATAGCAATAATTGTCATCGTTCTTCTCCTTTGCTACCAATGTCCCCCAAAGGTCTTCTAAGAAGGTAAAAAATAATAATAGGGCACGTTTCACTGCATGTCTAAAAATCCATCTAATGTTTTCCATCCTCCTAAATGGTGTCATCCTTATCTAGAACTGATGTAATTACTGCACTAGTTACTGCAACAATCCAATATTTTGTTGGCAATACACAAATTGTCTTTGAAAAAGGAAAAAAATTATTAATTAATTTAAGATGTCCAACTTTAACTCATTTTAGATGGTATAAAGACGTTTTCCTCTCAAAATTATACCAAATGAATGATGCCAATCAAGATTTTTGAAAAGAAAGATTCATTGCTTGATTAGCAATTTTATTTGCTGAAAAAGTAAAAACAAGAATAAGAAATAAAAATCGAGGATTACTCTCATATAATCAATATACTTATGGAGAGTCAGAATAGCAAAAGCCTTTGGCATTAAGCCAAAATTATTGGCAATCCCTTAACATAAATATCTTTTTGTGTTTGACATTTATTACAACAATCATCATTGTCGTCAGATGAATTTGAAGTAGAGATAATATCCTGATTTAATTCTTCAAGATGATAATCAAAATTTTGGCTGTTGGATTGGGATGTGGTGTCATTTTCTTCTTCACTTGGAGGTTGATTATCGAGTAAAAGATTTTGGATTTGTTGTTTCATTTCACCATAGCAATTTAATTCATTTATTTTTTGTTTTGTTAAACATTTATTTACATAATGACCAATTTTGCCGCATTTCCAACACATAGCTTCCTTATTGGATGTGGATGCTTGATTGTTGTTTTTATTATATTTGTGGTATGAAGGTTTGCGAAATTTGTTTTTAGAATATTTTTGAAAAGATTTATTATTATGTTTATTATATGGTTTGTAAAATGATTTATAACGTTTTTTATATTTATAGCGAGAATACTTTCTATTTATTGATTTTGATACTGGGTCCAAAGGAGATTTTATAGTATTATATCCAAATTTGTAGCAAAATTGTCCTAATTCAGTTTTACCTAAACGTTTTTCTTTCTTTAATTGATTTTTTTATTTAATGTCATTACATATGACTAATCCTTCAGCACAGATTTCAAATATTAATTCTCCATAAGTATATTGATTTGTATGGGAGTAATCCTTGATTTTTATTTCTAATTCTTGTTTTCACCTTTTCAGCAAATAAAGTTGGTAATCCAACAATGAATCTTTCTTTCCAAGAATCTTGATTAGCATCATTCCTTTGGTATAATTATGAGAGGAAAACGTCGTTATACCATCTAAAATGAGTTAAAATTGGATATCTTAAATTAATTAATAATTTTTTTTCCCTTTCAAAGACAATTTGTGTATTGCCAACAAAATGTTGGATTATTGCAGTTACTAGTGTAGTAATTACATCACTAATTGGTAGATTATTTTCTAATATGGGATTGCCATTTTCTTTCCTTTTGATTAACATATCCAAGTTCGTTGTGCATCAGATAAATAATTATCTCACCAACCTTTAAGTTTGCCGGAAAATCCAGAGATTAATAATTCTCCTATATTAGCATCATTATTAATTAGATTTTGTGCTAAGGCAGCATTTGCAGCCATCATCATATATTGACCCATTTGGATTATCTGGTAATCAAATTTTCCATCCAGATTCCATTCAACTAAAGTGGAACCAGAAAAAGTATAAAAGGAATATCCTTGGGTTTTTCTTTATATTGTAAATCAATTAGTGTAAGTCTAGGATAATAATTGCATGTTGTTGTTTTAGAAGCATGAATTTCATTTAATTGAGTTGGTGGAGGTTGGAGGTTGAAATTGTTCATATAATTTTATTAATTCATCTTCTTCTTGTAACATGTGGATAGATTTATATTTTTCGTCTTTAATATCCTCTTGCATTGGATTTGAACTTGTAGCATAATTAGTTTGTTGTTGTTTATATAATTGTTGTAAAAATTCTTGTGATGGTTGTCTTAGAGGATATCGGGGTTTGGATAATGGATGTATTAAAGGTGGATTATTGTGAGGGGTATTTCCTCCTGTTGGTGTAGATAATTTTAAATCTTGAACTATATCATATATTGCATTGAGTTTGTTTAATTGGTTATTTAAATGGTTGGTATATTGAGTAGCAGATATTTCCATTCTGGTTGCTTATTCTCCTAATGTTTGAAGATGGGTATTTGCGTAATTAAGCTAAGTGGGAAGATGTTGATCAGCTGGAGCAAATGGACATGCCTTTATTCCAAAGGCTAATTGGATTGTTTTACTGGGAAGATGTATGCAGTGGAGTTCTCCATCTGTTGTATTCCATTTCTCATCAAAAACATTTACTGATTGTGTACGGATGATGGATTTTGGTATTTGAATATTATGTTTTGGGCAATAATAATGATAGTACCATGGAAAAAATTGAATTAATAATTTGAAAGTATTAAGAAATTGAATATATTAATTTTTTATAATTTGTACCTCGTTAGCAGTGTGATTGTGCTAATAATTTTCTATTGAATATATTATAAAATTTTAAATATTCTTGATCTATTAATTGGACATCTACTAAGGGAGAAATACTAAGAATATTAATATTCAATGTGCTAAGGTCAATATCAATTTGATCGGCTGGAGTAAAATCAGGTGTATGATATATGGGTTCAGGAATTTGGTCATTTATATGTATCCCAGTCATGGGATATTCTCTTAAAGAATGATCAATATTAGATCTTGATGGCGTATAAACTTGATCTGATCTAAATGATTGAGATCGCAATGGTATTGTTTTCAATTGTCGAGATTGTGGAGGTAAGTTAGAGGCCGACATCCTTCGAAATCGGCTTGAAGGGAATTGGATTGTAACAGATCCATCTGGATGTTCAATAATTGTATCTGGTTGGGCTTCTCTTTGAGATAAGGTTTGTGGTGGCATTATTTGAGAAAGATGCCAAATATTATCATCATCAGCATCAGTTTCCTCTACTTCATGCCATTTAATGACTCTTGGAATTATGAATTGAGATTTATTAAGATTCGATTGAAACATGCTTGTAGATCCATGAGGACTAGTAATTCCTTTAAACATTGTGGCAGAGGTTGTCATAGCTTTTAAATATACTCTATATATTATTTGAAGATTTAAAAATAATTCATCCATATTGTATCGTTTTGTTTGAATTTGTGAAGTCAATGTTTTTAAAATTGTAGGATCGTGCAAAGATACTTCAAAATTGGGAAAGCATTCAAAATATATAGGATCATGTACTAGACTTGTTTTTATTGTGCCTAATAATGCATCAAAATAATTTAAGTGTCTCAGATCTAGTACAAAACAAGTAATTGATTTGTTGAGATTTAAACGAGTCATGGGTATTATTCCTGCTTGAACTAATCGTAAATACTAATTAATTTTTTGTTGAAATTTTTTAATTAGTTTTGGATCTAATAATTGAAATGTTTGATGTTTTGTTGAGATTTAAACGAGTCATGGGTCTAATTCCTACTTGAACTAATCCTAAATAATAATTAAATTTTTGTTGAAGTTTTTTAATTAGTTTTGGATCTAATAATTGAAATGTTTGATATTGATTTGTAACAGGTAATATTTGTTCAACAGTTTTGATTTTATAAGTTTGTTTTAATTGAAAATTTTTATCATATAATTCATTAATATTTTGTCAAGGTGTTGACCAATTTGTAAGAATTTTTTCTATATTTTCTACATCAATTTCACTTTAATTTATGATTTGTGGTGTTCGTAATGAACCCTCACCAGTGATACCATTTGTAAATGTTCTAATTAATCTTGCCATTAATCGTGAATTTTCAGCTGTGGCTGTCAATAAGGGACTAAGTACTTGGCCTTATAGTCTTTAATGGTTACTTTATCTTCACCGAACGATTTGCCTTTCCTAAGTATTACGACTTTGGTGTCACTCCGACTGAAAAAACACAAACATGGCTCTGATACCAAATGTAAGTACAACAAATGAAAGTGATATGCAAGCATTGAATGGTCAAACAAATTGAAAGTTACATACAAATATACAAAAGATTTGGTTTGGATTTGGTGAGAATAAAATATGAAAATAATAATGCATTTGAAAATACAATTACAAGAAACTTACAACGATTATATAAAAGGTAGAAGGATATGATGGGATTAGGTATGGGAGATGGAGAACAAGAGCGAAGAAGTTCTGCCGCTACAACGAGGGAAGGCTCCCTTTATATAGGCCAACATGGCCTGAAAGTAGAATTACATTCAAATTGAAATTGAAATTACAATCAAATTGAAATGCCAATTACAAATAATTATAATTACTGTAAGCTTTTTGAGTTTTGGTAAAGAATCATTGGCAGTGGAGTTACTATTGGAGCATGAGTGATTGTTGTTGGATTTGAGAGGCTTGCTGTTGTTGAAAATTATGAATTACTTTTGAAAAAATAATATTATCTTGGGGAGTAGCATCATCAGCATCTACTCATCATGACTTTTGCTTTTGCATTTGCTTTCCCAGTTATCCGTATGCATTCATTAGGAGAATCTAATGATAACATTGTGGAAGTTATAGAGATGCTGAATCAAAACTGATCCCAAAACAATCATTTTTGTTGCTTGGGCTAAGACCAGTGTTACTAATGGGAGAAAGCATTTCTTCAAGTAAATCATCGTCTTCTAGCTGTTTGGACATTTATTTGAAGATGGCTCTTTTGAGGTCAGGTTTTGAAATTTGTAAATATTGAGAAAAGATCATGGTTTTGATAGAAGATAGGTTGACATTATAAAAATCAACTGAAGAAGAGACTGAGGTTTTTGAAGAATGGTCAGGTTGAGAAGGTTGTTGAACTTTTGAGGCATAGGAAGGTTTGATGGGATTTCATGATGCATGGCATGTGTATTGTCATGTGAGGAGCCATGAGAGGCTGAAATCAGCATAAAAATATGAAGATACATGTTTGGAAGGATTGGTGGAATGTGCATAATGATGAAATGATATTTGAAGTAATTGAGAAAGGATATTGAAATGGGGGCAAAATTCTGTCCATCAATTTGAAAACCAATTGGGGATTAAGGAATTAAAATTTTGACAAAATTTGATAAACCAAGAATGTTTCATCGTTTGGTTTTGTAGATAAAAAAACATGATGAAAAGAATCTTGATAATCATAATAATTATATTTGATTGGTCTAATGGCATCATTTTTAAAAGATTTATTGAAATCATTGTCACGACCCCAAATCTTTTTTGGAAATAATTTTTTGAATAGCACATTTTGAATAATTAATGGTTTTACCGTCATTATTCGAATTGTGTTGAATTTTTATTGAACCGGTTTTTAAAAGAATTGTTTCATAATACAATCTGGAGGGAGTATTTGATTTTGGTGGACAACACTAATTTGGTGGCAAATAATTGCCAATAATTTTGGTTAATGCTAAATGCTTTTATTGTTCTGACTGAGATTGTAAAAATTTGATATCCTCATCCTCAAGAGGAAAAATTAGGAATAAGGTTTCATTGGGTATGTATTGGGGCTGTGCTTTTGAAGATTGACTCACGGGGGGTTTTAACCCTTTTGAGCGGGTTGTGTACGTTCTGCATTGCAGGGAATCATCATTGGAGCATCTAATGCTATTATTGACATTTGAACCCTGCAAAAATTCTCTCATAAGGAAGTCAGGAAGAGAATTAAATTCACCTTTGATATATTCTATATTGAAATAAAAAATACTTAAAAATTGCTTGCCATCTTACAAAAATTTGTTTTGAAGTAATATTTTTGACATCTTTTCTAAAACCTCTTTGGGTGCTTTACAATTTATTTTTAATAAAAATTCTTGGTTTAAAAGATCACTTTCAAATTTGGTAATGCATAAAACGATTGATGAAATTTCCTTTTTGATTGTGGAATAATTTTGCCATGTAAGTTTCCAAACACTATTGGTAAAATAAACTAATTGTTCTTTACCTTGATATCATTTGAGAATCCTACCACAACCTATTTCAAAAGTATCAGTTTCTACTACTTTAAATGCAGTAGGAATAGGCAGACACACATGGTAAATGTTTGGCATGTTTAATTTTTTGAACAATTTGTGTGTGTTGTATTAGTCCACAGTTTTGAATTTTTTCTTAATCTCTGATATAATATCTTTGTATCTTTATATAGATCTTTATAAAATTCGGATATATAATTTAGATTTCTTAAAAATTGTTGTAATTAAGTTTTATTGGTAATTTCATCAGGAAATTTATTTGCAAGTTCAATGGAACAATCCATATGTATGATTGTACCTTTATTAATTTGTTAGCCGAGAAAACGAACATTAGTTTGAAATAATTTCATTTTTAGTGCACTTAATGATGACTCCCGGCAATCCAACATGCGCATAACCTGCTCAAAAGGGTAAAACCCCCATGAGTCCGGCTTCAAAAGCATAGCCCCAATACATACCTAATGAAACCCTATTCCCAATTATTCCTCTCGAGGATAAGGATTTCAAATTTTTACAATCTCGTCATAACAGCAAAAGCCTTAGACATTAGCCAAAACTATTGGCAATTATTCGTCACCGAATTGGTATTATCCACCAAAATCAAATACTCCCTCTAGATTGTATTATGAAATAATTCTTTTAGAAATTGGTTCAATAAAAATCTAAACACAACTCGATTAATGATGATAAAACCATTAGTTATTCAAAATGTACTATTCAAAAAATTATTTCCAAAAAAGATTGGGATCGTGGCAATGATTTCAATTTTTTTTTTAAAATGATGCCATTAGACCAACCAAATATAATTATTATGATTATCAAGATACTTTTCATCATGTTTTTTATCTACAAAACCAAATAATGAAACATTCTTGGTTCAAATTTTGTCAAAATTTTAATTCCTTAGTCCCCGATTGGTTTTCAAATTGGTGGACGAAATTCTGCCCCCATTTCAATATCCTTCGTCCATCACTCCAAGAAACATTTCATCATTATGCCCATTCCATCAATTCTTCCAAACCTATATCTTTATACGTTTATGGTAATTTCAACTTCCCTTGGCTCCTCACATGGTAATACACATGCCATGCATCATGAAATTCCATATCTTTGCCGTTAATATGCTTCCAAATGATGGGATAAATTTGAAATTCCAAAAGAATATTATCCCAATTTCTTCAAAAATATTATTCTAAATCTTTTCCCATCAAATCTTCCTATGTCTCAAAAGTCCAACAACCTTCTCAACCTGATCATTCCACAAAAACCTCAGCCTCTTCTTCAGCTGAGTTTTATAATGTCAACCTATCTTCTATCAAAACCAAGATCCTTTATCAATATTCACAAATTTCAAAACCTAATCTCAAAAGAGCCATCCTCAAAGAAATGTCCAAACAGCTAAAAGACGATTTACTTGGAGAAATGATTTCTCCCATTAGTAATACCGATCTTAGCCCAAGCAACGAAGATGATTGATTTGGGATCAATTTTGATTCAGCATCCCTATAATTTCCACAATGTTATTATCAAATTCTCCCAATGAATGCAAACGGACAACTTCAAAAACAAAAGTCGTGGTGAGTAAACGTTACTAATGATGCTACTCTCGAAGATAATATTACTTTTTCAAAAGTAATTCATAATTTTCAACAACAACAAGCCTTCAAATTCAACAGCAATCACTCGTGTTCCAACAGTAACTCCATTGCCAATGATTTTCTACCAAAAGTCAAAAAACCTACTGTAATTGTAATCATTGGTAATGAGCATTTTAATTTGAATGTAATTTCAATTTCATTTCAAACCATGTTGGCCTATATAAAGGGAGCCTTCCCTCGTTATGGAGGCAGAACTTCTTCACTCTTATTCTCCATCTCCTATACCTAATCTCATCATATCCTTCTACCTTCTACATAATTGTTGTAAGTTTCTTCCAATTGTATTCTCAAATTTTCAAATGCAATATTAATTTAATATTTTATTCTCACCAAATCCAAACCAAATCTTTTGTATATTTGTGTATAACTTTCAATTTGTTTAACCATTCCATGTTTGTATGTCACTGTCATTTGTTGTACTTACTTACATTTGGTATCAGAGCCAAACATGGCTCAAGCAATGATGAGCGTAAAACCCCCATCTCTATTAACAAACTTGCCATCACCCTTTCACGAGATGATATTTTTTTTGAAAAATTAGTGAACAGTCCAATTTATAGGCCGTTTACTGTTTTTTATCCAACATAAAAAATTTTAACGAGTAAGGTCCATCCGCATAAAAGTTTTAGCACGCAAGGTCCTTTTAGAACAAAAATATTCTAGAACAGATAAATTTATCTATGTATTTTCAAAACATATATGAAGAACATAGATAAATTTATTTGTCTTTTATTGAAAACACATGTAAAGAACACATTGCTTAAACAGATAAATTTATCTGTTTACAAGGTATTTTTGGGAGAAATTACGCAATTGGATCTTGCGCGTTAAAATTTTTGTTGATGGACCTTGCACGTTAAAACTTTTTTTTTCAACCTTTAGCTAAAAGCCCCTATTTTTTTTCCTCCTACATATTGTGCCTTAAAAAGTCCTCTAAATCTTCTCCCACCTCCTATTCTACTTCGTATATACACCTTAAAACATTCTCCTAAATCGTGAAAGCATGAGAAAGGTCAAAAAGGTAAATGGTAAGGCTAGAACCTAGAGAGTATCACATGTCATCAATGCAAGGCTCCATCTTTAGAAAGGATTAAACACTTTAATACCATCAGCATCTTTTGAGATCGCTCTAATGTCGGGTCTCATTCACCTTCGCTTTAAAGAAAGATACAAATGGCAAACCTAATAAAATACTACAAGTGATCAAGCTCAATAGCCCCAAACAAAGGCTAAAGAACCATTGTCCCTGCCTCCCCCACACAAAAACACATACATCTTCCCAAATTCATCTTCAAACTCATGACAACTTGAAAGAAAATAAAGTGCACATCGAAAACACCTTAGTTGCATCTCATACACCATATGAAAAAGATTGTGCATAGATGAGAAGTAGACAATTCCGTTCCTCGTAAGGTTCGAAGAATGGTGGTGTTCGGCATTACTGAAACTAATAGCTTATACATTGTAGTTTGTAGAAGAAGTAATGAGTGTTTGGTAAAAATTATAACTTATAGATGAAATAGAAAAAAAATAGTTATAACTTGTAGCAGAAGTTGTGGATGTTTGCAAAAAATTGTAACTTATAACTAAAATTAGAAGCAGGAAACGAAAAGCTATTTGCAATAGCTTTGCCAAATACCCCCAATAGATCCATAGTGGATAATCAATGCTTCCAATTCATGGTAAAAGAGGAAAACAAGATTGATGGAATAGAGGGGGGGGGGAAGAACTTGCAAGGAGATTTGTACATTAATATAGATAGGTTAATTATGGTAATACGTTACAGCATCCACATCATCCACATCCTCCACATCCTCCATCTCCCCTTCAAACACAACCTTTCCAACACATACCTCAAAAAATCCCCAATTCATATAATCATTAACTTTCTTAACATCTCATTTACATAGAACCTCAGCACCCTACTCAACCAAGAGCCCAAACTCTCATTTCACAAAAGAACTGAATCTAAAATCTACCTTTCAACTAGTAAAGCTTTTGTGACTCATAAGCCACCTTATCTACAACATTTTTCAACCTAATACCTTGAACTCTAGCATTTACCTCATATACCACATTAAAATAAGCTAACGGCTCAAAATTCCTACCGTCCACTACTCCTTCATTCCTCTAAATCCAAAGAACGAAATAAGTACGTAGGATTTTCTAAACTTTCAGCATTCCAACAAAAAACAAAGCCATCCAACCCAAGGCATCATCTATATCCACATTTCAACAATTTAAAAAGAAAGGTATCATCCTCCAATATGAGCACATGGCTTTATCTCTGATTAGGGCTTGAACAAACTCATGTTTTGATCACTCTAAACACCCAATATTTTATGTTAGGGCCACTAAATCCTACTAATCTTGGAGATCTACCAACTTCTTCATGATACAAGATACAATAGAACCCAACAATACCTTCCTCAACGGTTATCTCCTTTGGTCGATTACGGACGCTAAGTACAACTGCCATGCAGTCGTCCGGGGCAATCTCGTAGGAATTTCCAATATGATGTAGGATGCCCACCACAATGGTAGAAGAGGCGCGGAAGGCTTTTTCAATGCATTCCTTTGTTGAAATATGTTCGCTATCCATTTCAAAGTCAATGCAATGACAAAGATACCTATGTTCCACATTGCTATGCTAATGGCTTTAGATTTATGATAAAACTTCTTTCTATAGTTATTGACTATCCCAAATTAGTATCATATTCAATTGGAATAGTTTAGCTAATATTTCCATAGGACTCGTTTAAATGGAAATTTTTTGATTTATTTTTGGATTAGGAGCTGCGTAATATCATTAAAATGGTAGATCGTAAGACTTTGGGAGGCTAAAATAATAACATATATTTTTGTGCTTAAACAAAGTGCCATAACACAAAGTTTACCATAATTGGTTCCTCTAAAACGTGAAAATCTCAAACGCCAAGCATACCAAAGTACATTAAAACTAAAAGAGCAAGGAAAGGAGTACTTAAAAACACTATGATGGCCAATGGTGCACATCTATCCGTTTATGATTTCCACTTCCACTATTTTTTTATAAAATCTCATAACTACTATTCTTTTCGAGCATAGGGAACTTGTGCAGAAGAATAAGGTCATGATAGTTGAACATACCAATATAATCACACTAATTAGGCATCGTAGCAATATTTTCAGTCATGACAAAACAATTCATACATATCAGACTTTTTACCACATAATTTTCCATGAATTCAAAATTCTACATCTGCAACTTGTATTTCAAGGGGGGATGAGGGTCTTATAAAATGCAATGTGCTAAAAGAAGAGGTTGTTGCGCAGTGTGAATAAAAATAACTGCAAGTAAACTGGAAGTGTCATTTTCATAGTGATAACTTATCACTTGGCTCTATCAGATATGGCAATGCAAAATAGTTTTATCGGGCTAAGATTTTCCCCCATAAGATAGTAAAAGCATACTTCAATTGTAAGATCGTTTATAGTAAGCTACGAGTTAATGTTTCCCAAATTGATGGCATGTACCAGACCATCATAACAGAAAATGTGAAAAGGCAAAAACAAAAAAAAAAAAACCCAAAATAGAAAAGAAGGAAAGGAGAGGAAGCACAACACCTGAAATGTCTGCAAAGAGAGGAGCGGATGAAAGTTAACCTCGTTGGATTCATCAAGTGCAATGGCTTAAATGGTCCTTCAGCATCCCACCTAATAATAGAATGAAAATGAGAACACATTAATGTTCTCCAAGGGCAGCAGATCAGTATTAAGCTCCATTATCAGCTTATGGATGTGCAATTACTCTAATGTTGTAAAAATGACACATCCTATCTAATTAAATATAATTGGTAAACATGATCACGATCCCAAAGGCTTAGGTCATATTCCCCCAATAAAGACACACAAGTTCTAGTCTCTTTAATTTGCATAATGAAAACGTAAATTTGATCATGTGAACAAACGAGAGGTCAAGTAACTGGGAATGTGATAATGGCTTATTTTATTTTGTTTATTATTATTTTTAGTGAATTTTTTTGTTGTTTCGGCAATATACTTTTCAAACTCTGGTAGGAACAAAAAAGTAAAATAAAATTTGACCACAATATAAAAAGGAAAAAGCTTAGAAAACACAAAAATAAGCTAAAATAAACCAATAAACTAGATTTAATGTTGTTTATTTTTGTATCATGTTTTGTGCAATTTTT
This sequence comes from Heliamphora exappendiculata, assembly GCA_034768845.1. Classification (NCBI taxonomy): domain Eukaryota; kingdom Viridiplantae; phylum Streptophyta; class Magnoliopsida; order Ericales; family Sarraceniaceae; genus Heliamphora; species Heliamphora exappendiculata. Next base: position 43,795 of record JAOTRH010037024.1, read on the forward strand.
TTTATTCTTTCAATGTCTCTCATCCAGCAATTAAAAAAAGTAATTAAAAAATTGACCAAAAATGGAAAGAAAAAAAAAGTTAGGAAAAGACAAAAATAAACAAAAATACACTAAGCCCAAACAGGATTACAAATTTCTCATTCTGCCATTAACTAAGTATCAAGAATATACCATTCTAAATCAAACTACTAATACCTCAACCTAAAATCAATCATTTGATTATAGTACCAAGTAAGCCACCAAACATTTGTGGTCTCAAAAGGCCCAAGTGGGTGATTGTTTGATGAAAGGATCACGCTCTAAGAGGGCAACAAGCCCCTCTTGTTAAGTAATCAAGAAAACGTAAAAAAACTTGGAAACCAAATAGAAATCAAAACCACACTAACCATGTTTCAGCAATGGCGGAAAATTTAACCAGCTCAGCTTGGTTCAGAGACGAAATTGAACCCCTATTGGCAATCTTCTTATCACTGGTGGTTCCATCACCGATTGGAGGCGTCTCGGGCACCGAGGGATCGATTGCAAGTGGTTTAGCGAGATCGGAGTTAGGTCTCGCATGCAGGGCTTGACCAGCGGTGAGAATCAAGCGCTCGAGAGATAAATTAGGGTTACGGTTTGTTCGTAAAAGACCAAGAATCCCATGACCGGTGTTTCTCATTAGGTTTGAAGCCATTCTGAGACTCTTTGAGGTGGAAGGACCGAGAAAAGGAGAAGTTCAGACTGACAAGCATTTATATGGGAATGGCTTCTCTCGTGGAACTGTAGCGGTTCGGTCTGGCCAATATTTGGTGGGCTTACTTGACGATATTAGTCTTTTATTTTTAGTATTTATAGTATATGTTATTATTGTAAAAATTTAAATTAATTAGATATTATTAATTTTTTTTTAAATTATATTTAAATTAATGAAAAATAAATTATAATGTTTATTTATTATTTATTTTATTAATACAAATATAATTTATTAAGTTAATTAATAATATTTAATTAATTTAATTTTTTTAATAATAATACATGCATTATGAATAATAAAATATATAATTTAAATAATTAAATTAAGTCTATTTTAGACTAAAAATAACCCCACTGGATCGGTCAAATCTCACAAGGTACTGGGGACAAACCAGAGCCAATATATATATACTAATTGTGCAAGCATGTTTTTTAGAATTAAAATAAATAATAAAATAATTTAATTTTAAAATTGTGAGTAATTGTAATTTAAAATTAAGTAATGAAAAAAAAATTTAATAGATAAAATTAAATAAAATTATTTTAGTATTAAAAAACTAATTAAAATTATTTTTTATATTTAAAAAATTCACGCAACTTCATCGTCACCAAATAGGTGTTTTCTTTTTATATATTAGTATGAATAATATAAATACAAATATTGAAATGGAATTTTAGTGGCCTAATAGGATGACGATGACTCTTGATAAGTATAAGCCCGCTTAAATCTTATTATTCGGAACTAGGGTGGAAATGGCCGGTCATAACCGACCAAATTTGGAATTAGACTGGCCCAATCCAAATTTGCCAAATTCTTGAAAAATATCGGGTTGGGTCAGACTTTGAAAATGACCCAAACCTCATTTCAGAGGTCTACGAGCTTGAGCTGCGAACTCAGACTTTTAAATCGTTTTTTAAAAAAATGGAAACAAAATTTTTTTAAATAATTTTATTTTCTTACACTTCTTTCTATAATAAAGAATAATCTATTATTTTTTTATTATGTATTTTTATATATAAATAAATTTATTCTATAATAATTATTTTTTTTACTATTATTTGTTTCTTTATTTGTTTTTTATGTAATAAAACATAAAAATATAATAAATTTAAACACTTCAAGCGATTAAGTGCAAAATATAAATTTTTTTCTTCAATAAAAAATTATTGTACTTACAATTGTACAACTTATTTGCTACTCTAATAAAAAAAACAAATTGTAATTTTTACAGCTTTTTTTATAAAAATGAGTAGCGAAATTGCATCATTATAATTCAGCACATTCCAATTAAGTTAACACTTACAAATCTACCGATTATTTATACTATTTTCACTTAAGCTAATAAAATTATAAATAAAATTATAAAATTACAAAATTACAAATTTGGTCCGAGTTAAATGATTCTTCAAAACTTTCAAAGTGACATACTCTTGGAATTTTCACTTCTCATTTATTCGTTTCCTATTTTCATTCGTTTTTGTGAGGAAAAAAAAAACCTATGAATCAAGTATGAAATTTTGACTATATTTTAAAAAGTTAATGTATTTTTATGCTCTTATGTGTTAAATTTTGAATATTACTGTAGTTTAACTATAATTGAACCCTAGTAAATGGTGGTTAAATTTTGACAACGAAATTAATTTCTTTTAGAATCGCACTACTTACCTAAGTACAATTTTCGGCCTTGTCATTGGATTACGTGACCGTAGTCGATAAAACTTGTAAACTAAATTAGCGAATCATTAAAAATCGAATTATCTATTATTTTGTTTAAAAATGAATATTTTTATATTTTTATACTTCATATTATAAATTTGTTTGAATTAAATATTATTTCAAAGAAATATCATTGTCTTCGTTAACATTTGCAGAGTTGTCAAGTTCATCATTTATTTTAGGGTAAGTTACATCTGTCACGCCTTTAACTCCTAAGCACATGACCCCACCCCAACAAACCCCAAAACACTAGCCATTTTTCGTGAAAAGAGTTTATGGCCCAAAATATCATGAAATCTCATTGAATAAGCCATTTAAAAGAAGGAGCCACAAGAAAGATTTCTTGAATCAAAAAGTGGTGAAAAAGTGCTCAAGTAGACAAATCGCTTGATCGGTCTCAGAATCGATCAACGGTCTTTCACAGGTTGTAACAACCGAGAGCAATGTATGGCCACTAGATAGACTGATCGATCTATCGAGTAGTCCAACACTAGATCTTTTTTCAAATCATGTCTTCCAACACTAACTTCCCACACTTCAACTATACCTCCAAACAAGCCTTTTCAAGGGATCCACATACAAAACCACAAAAGAAAAGATAGAGAAAATATTTTCACCGATCTCCAAACATCGATAACCCAACGATCTACATAGAGCCTTTCATAAAAGATGATAAACCCAACACAATGCCCTGTAACCTCGCATGCATACAGCTCATGAGTACGTGTGGCCTTAAGGTCTTTACAAAATAGTTGTCAAATAACCCAAGTATCAAATCATTGTATCAAAAAAATTACATCTACAAGATATACATTTCTTAAAATATCTTTTTATAAGTATATAATTCAATCACAATAGCTTCAAGAACGGTCTTTGAGACCCAACTTCTCATTCCACCACCTTTTTTTCATTGTCACCTGAAATGTTTGAAATAACATGAGTCAAGACTCGTAGAAAATAGACTAAATATTAACATATGTATGACATGCAAAAAGGATTATGTGAATGTACAATTACATTTGAATCCAAAAACAAACTCTCCTTTCTAGCAAATTCTCATTCACATAACCGGATTTCTTTTCTTCGCCTAAAACCAACACACGCATTAATTAGCTTATAAGTCCTGTCAATTTCAAAACCAACTTGGTTACTATAACTTCCCATTTCAATCCATTTCTTTTCTTTTTTCATAATACAACCATTATCAAGGTTTTTCCCAAAATATCCCATTCATCATGTACATCCTATGATTTACCAATCCGATTTTATTCATTGACCTAATTAAGTACCCAAGCTGGATGATGCCTATAGAGCCAAACGTATTTATCACCACCGGGCCACGCGAGGCCCAATGAATAAAAAATTATTTTATGACTCGACGCGGAAAGCACACATTTTTAGTTTCTCTCAGAAACATCAATGGGTAGGCCGCTCAAGAGCACGCTTTTACGAGGGATTAACTCGAATGAAGGACCTGCCTTACATTGTGCAAGTTTTTGGTCTTTCACCAAGGAAAAACTCATGCCTAAACTTAGTTATCCATTCCATTCACACGGTATCTTAATTAAGCCACATCAAACATTCTTATAATTCATTTATTCGAATAACGAGGATCAAAATCCCAAATCAATACCACCATTCTCACACACCATATAAATTTATGCAATTTATACACAACTAGGTTAATATAACCCCCAATTTGTCCAAACACTTGATCAATTTCATCATTCAAGTCCCCAATAAAATCTCCCAAATTTTCATGGATTTAACTCAAATCAAACCCTAACTTTCACATTTGCAAATTAATGATTCTCCAACAATCATATCATGATAGATTCACCATAAACCACTCGAAATTACAAGATTCAACATGATTTAGTCCCAAACCCTTGCCCAGGATTTTCAGAACACAAGTTTTTCATGTTCTCATGGATAAATCTTAAAATATACAACACATATCACACGAATTTTCATAAATAGTCATAGATCCTACCTCTTGGACGATTTAACCACGAGAAACAAGTCTCTAGCAAGCTCTAACTGAGAGAAGCACCAATCAAGGGATGATACGCGAAGCCTCCACGTGTAGATTACTCCTCCAACGCGTACAAACGAGAGGAGGACAAGTAATTATCTCCAAAAAGGATGGGAAAGCTCAAGGGCGGTCTCCAATAGGGTTCCTAAGGCTAGGGTTTTCAGATAGAGAAAGAGAGAGGTATGAGACAAAATGAGGAAATGAAGACTCAATCCTGAGCTTAAAGTTCTCATATGAAATAAACCGCTCGATCGGTCTCTTGCTGGTAGATACTCAAAGGAAAGAAAATATATATAGATTCTCAAATTTTCTCCAACACCCCAAGACTCATTCAATCAACTCGCAACAATTATTTTCATGCATACTGAAGCACAAAATAATTATCAACAGTCATACTCATGATTAATTTTTTGTTCCTTCCAGTAATTAAACGTTAATCCACAAGGTTTAGTCAAATGTTTCGAATTAAAAAGGGACCGAGTCCCTACAACCTCCCCCACTTAGAAAATTTCGTTACCAAAATTAGATATGCATCAAGGATCAAACAACTCAAGGTACTTCTCATGAACTTTCGACTCTCATTCTCACGTGGCTTCTTCAACGCTGTGGTGAAACCACAAAACTTTCACATACATGATAGTCCTTCCTCATAGGACTTCTTCTTTGGTGTCAAGGATCCTCACTAGTCTCTCCTTGTAGGTGATATCGTCCTTTAACTCTGTTAAATTCAAAATATGAGATGGGTCTGGCTCATACTTGCACAACATGGATATATGCAAAGCATTATGCACGAATGCTAACTGCGGTGGCAAAGCAAAACAATAGGCCACCTCTCCGATCCTACCAAAGATCTCAAACGATCCGATGAAACGCGGCGATAACTTTTCACTATTCCCGAATCTCATCAAACCCTTCCGGGGGTGAGACCTTCATGAACACATGGTCTCCCACTTCAAATGATAACGACCTCCTCTTCTTATCAGCATAACTCTTCTGGAAAGTCTGTGCGATAAGTAAGCATTTATGGATTACAACGACCTTCTCCGTGGTCTCACATACAAGCTTGGGCCCCAGTAATGCCTTCTCCCTAACGTCAACGCAATAAACGGGTGACCTACAAGGTTTACCATATAATGCCTCATAAAGCGCCATCTCAATACTTGACTGGTAACTGTTATTGTAAGCGAACTCTACCAACGACAAATGGTCTTCGCATGACCCTAGAAAGTCTAGAACACACGCTCACAACATATCCTCGAGTATTTGAGTAGTGCGCTATGATTGACCATCTAAGGGTGGAAAGCAGCGTTGAGAAGTAGACTCGTCCCTATGGCTAATTGTAAATCTACCAAAAACGTGAAGTGAAGCGGGGAACTCAATTTGAGACAATAGAAATTGGTACTCTTTGGAGTCTGACAATCTCGCTGACATAAAGCTTACTAGCTTATCAACTGAATCTGTCATGCGAATTGTTGGGAATGTTTACTAAAAAGTCATGCTTTTATGTATTTTATTCTAAATTCCTGGCATATTAATAAGAAACATTTGAGATGGTTTTGAATTTATGGTTTCATATTTATATTTGTGATGTATGAATACATAGTCCGTATATTCTATCCAGTATTTGATTCGGTGCGTGCTGCACGGAAGATCGGGTTAAAAGTTCTGACAGATTATACAGGTAGGCTCACAAATCGCAATGGACCCGGACATTCTATTGGTACGATTGTAGTACATCATTATAGTAGTTGGTCTTGGCTAGGTCGAACGGATTGAATTCAGGTTTTAGGAATTCGATGTTCGAGCTTGATGTGTTAGTACACTTAGAGTGTATTGAGCAGGATCAACATGATGATCGATTCTATACTAACTATATGAATTGATCCACATTCCGTATTATCATGTATTACACGAACTCTTAATCCCGAAGTGATTGATTAATTGTGTTCAGAGAATGTACAATACTTTGAGTCGTCAATGGTTGAGATTTTCTCAATGAGATCAGCAATACTGATGAGTTGGGTACTGGCATTATTTGTTCGATGATTGATAATCAGCTGATGTAAATAACGTCCAATTTAGGTTGAGGAGTTTTCCCTCGTGTGCTTTGCTTATAGGTTTGATTATGCTAAACCTGTATAGTGGATCTTTGGATCTGGCATATCAAAAGGTTAAGTAGTGCGGTTGCGAGGAAAAAAATATAATTAAATCGGGTCGTTAGTAAGCTAATTTATTTTTTGGGAATCCATATCTTAAACACGGGGAGAATTCAGTGCATTTGATAATTCGAAACTCAAAACATAATTTGAGTTAGGGTCAGGAGTTCAGTCAGGACTTTTAGTGGAATAAGTTCTGGTTCGTACGGGAAATGATCTAGCTCGGGGACAAAGTTAGGGATATTCAGTTTTCTCGTACGGTTAGCCCGAGTCCTATACTTACTCGTGATCCCTCAAGTAGTCCATTATACGCACTGATATTTTTCTTATTAGTTTTAATAATTATTTAATTTAATTTGAATGCCGGTATTGCCACCGGGGACATTCGGGAATAAAATTAAATTAATGAGGGACGATTTTAATTTTTGGCACACCTAGAGATTACTCCCTAAGTGGCCGGCCCTAGGAGATGGTGGGTTTTATTATTTATGTTAAGTATATATCTTCATATCCTTTTAGGAAGGAGAGAAGATATACTTAATATCTTTTTGATATATGCATATATATTAAAAATGAGGCTCCTTTTATAAAATTCTAACCCTAATTCTCCCACCATAGCCGTCGCCCCCTCTCCTATTAGGCAATTAATTTTGCCTTTTGAAGATGATTGTGTGAGAAGAAAGTACAAGGAGGAAGAACACTTCGATCAAAATCGGTGCCCACACATCGTGATCGTCGTAGTGCTTCCAGGATATACGTGAGAAGGTTGTAAGGTCATCTTCAACGTATTCGGGACTTCTTGAAACTTTTCGACAAGTTTCAAAAAGGTATTAAACTATTGAAATCTATATAATTTTCGTTTTTCATGAAAATCGCATACGCCATTTTTTATGGTCATGACGTCGATTCATAAAATCTTCTTTCTGCTGCGCGACTTTCTCTCCAAAAATGGTATCAGAGCCATGGTTGCATTTTTCATGAAAAACTATTATGCTAACCTCGATTTTGCAGCTATACGTCGTTACGATCCGGCTATATGAATGAATGAATGCATGTTTTTATTATATCGTATATCTCAACGTTTTTTGTTTCGAGATTAGATCGTTTGTACACATCCTACACGGGGTATAGGTTTTTGGCGATGTAATATATTATTTTATTTTATTTATTTTTATCTTTGATGTAAATCGTGTCACGGAAAATGGGGATCGAAAACAAGACGAAAAGGAATAAAGGAGGCGACGGCAGTAGCATAAGATAAGGCGAATGTAAAGGCGCCTAAGGACAAGTGCTGTTTTTGTTTGAAGTCAAGACACTAGAAGAGGGACTGTCCTGACCGGAAGAACAAGCAAGTTGCAGGTATTGCCTGTTCTCTAGTAGTTGAATCATGTTTAGCGGTTGTATCTACGGAAACCTGGTGTGTAGATACGGGAGCCGCTAATCATGTCTACAATTCTTTGCAGGGGTTCCAGATAACCAGGCAGCTTAGAGAGGGCGAGGTCTACCTTCAGATGGAGAATAACTCCCATCTGTCTGCTGTTGTAGTGGGAGAAGTAGTTCTTTATTTCAGTAAAAATAAATGTTTAATTTTGAAAAATATTTTATATATACACCAAATCAGGCGGAACTTAGTTTTGATTTCCTGTTTGGGGAATGATGAATATTCTATTTTTTTTAATATGCTTTCATGCATTATTATGGTTAAAAAATAATTTATCTGTCGTGGTACGTTGAAAAATACTCTTTATATTTTACACCATGTTATTTCTACTGATAAAAATAATGAGCTGAATAATTTACATGTTTTACCACTTAAAAGGAAAGTTTCCTCCTTAAACCAAACACTACTTTGGCATCTTCGTTTGGGTCATGTTAATCTAAAAAGGATACAAAGACTGGTTCAAAATGAACCTTTGGGTTCATTAGAAGTGGAGGCACTTCCGGTCTACAAATCCTGTTTAGAAGGTAAAATGACAAATAGGTCGTTTACGGCCAAGGGACTTAGAGCCAAAGAAGTGTTAGAATTGGTTCACTTTGATTTATGTGGTCCCATGAACATCCAGGCAAGAGGTGGGTATGAGTATTTCGTCGATTTTATTGACGATTACTCTAGGTATGGATATGTTTTCTTGCTTCACCGTAAGTCTAAAACCTTTGAGAAATTCAAAGTGTTTAAGGCGAAAGCGGAGAAGCAAACAGGTAAAAGTATCAAAATCCTACGATCTGATCGTGGAGGTGAATACCTCTTTGGGGAGTTCAGGAACTATTTATCAGAACATGGGATAACATCCCAGTTATCTGCACCAGGTATGCCTCAGTAGAATGGTGTAGCAGAAAAGAGAAATAGGTCCCTTAAGGAGATGGTGAGGTGCATTATGAGTTATTCAGATTTATCACATTCGTTTTGAGGGTATGCATTAGAAACGGCGGCATATATTCTAAATTCGGTGCCTACTAAGGCAGTTCCCAGAACCCCTTTGGAGTTATGGATTGGGCGTAAGGCAAGTCTTAAACACTTTCGGATATGGGGTTGCCCAGTACATGTGTTGGCGGGAGATGCAAGTATGGTGGAACCAAAGACAGATGTCTATTTCTTTGTAGGATACCCTAAAGAAACTAAAGGTGGTTTATTTTATGATCCTAAGAGTCAGAAGGTATTTGTTAGCACAAATGCAAGATTCTTGGAAGAGGATTATGTAATAAATCACAAACTCCGATCACAAGTTGTTCTTGAAGAGGTGAGGAATGAAAATTTAGTACAACCAGAAAACATACCTAATGAACGGAATGAGATACCACTTATCGTGAGCACACAGCAGGAGCTTCGTCATAGTGGGAGGGTTGTTCGTCAACCCGAGAGGTTCATGTTCTTGGGAGTGTCTTATGACAAGATCCTAGAAGAACATGATACCAAACCCAGAAACTATAATGAAGCACTGCAAGACAAGGATGCAGAATTATGGCAAAAAGCTTTGGAATCTATGATAGAGTCTGTGTACTCTAATTAGGTTTGGGAGCTTAGAGATCCATTAGATGGGATAAAACCCATCGGATGCAAATGGATCTTCAAGAAAAAGAGAGGAGTAGACGGGAAGGTAAAAACCTTCAAAGCTAGGCTTGTTGCGAAGGGGTTTACTCAGAAAAAAGAGTTCGATTATGAGGAAACCTATTTGCCAGTGGCTATGCTTAAGTCAATTTAGATTCTCTTATCATTGCTGCTCATCTCGATTATGAGATTTGGAAAATAGACGTCAAGATGGCATTCCTTAACGGAAGTCTTGATGAGAGCATTTATATAATGCAGCCAGACGGGTTCATAGCAAAAGGCCAGGAGCACATGATGTGCAATCTTAAGAAATTCATTTGTGAGCTTAAGCAAGCATCAAGGTCTTGGAACATTCGATTTGACTAGGCGATTAAAAGCTTTGGCTTTGATCAGTGTCCTATCGAGTATTGCATGTACTGGAAGCGCGATGGGCATAAGGTGACATTTTTAGTCATTTATGTTGAT
>JAOTRH010037025.1:0-20518 GCA_034768845.1 Heliamphora exappendiculata
GGTTTGAGGCCCACTATTCGAGACAGAGTGGCAGCACTGAGGCTGCAGGTTTTTACAGAGTTAGTGGAGACCGCCATGAAGGTGGAGGATACTCTGAATGAGACACGTTGTCACGCCCCAAACATCCGGATCACGTGAAAGCCCACTAAAACACCCATTTAAGAAAATAGGTTTTACAATTAGAAATCAAAGCTAACATTTGAATAAATATCCCCACAGTTCAACTCTCATAAAAATTGTAAATTATGCATTCCCATACATGAATAAGTATATCACCAAAAGGCGTACAAAACCTGCCTTCTGAAATAGGCATCACATGTCGAGGTATTTGTACAAAACAAGAGAAACTACGACTAGTCTTCCGTCTCAACGGGCATCTAGGTTATCTCCTCACGTCCACTTGAAAAAGTTTTCAAAAAATCTCACCACATGAGCCGAAGCTCTATAGAAACAGACTATAAAGCTGTAAAGCAGGATACGCAATCATATGATGGGAGGTAGCTCGACCACAAAAAAAAAACACGATTTTCTCACAAAAACCACCAGTTTTTCATCTGAAAACTATCATTTCATCCTTGAAACTACGCATATAAACCTGAGAGTTATCATGCCACAGTTAAGGGAAAGCAGTGAAACAACATTCTTCACTCAGGACAACAATCAACCGAGGAGACAAGATAAATGAGATCCTATGTACCGACTCTGCCATACCAGACATGGTAACCGCTATAGACTCCTGCCCATTATCCTAGTCCCGAACCACTGAAGTTCAGCTAGATAATGACAAGTTCTATATGGAGTTACGACAATGTAAAACTTAGTTTACGGGACTACCCCAGCAGGTACAAAGCACATGATAACCACATAGTTTACAGGACCATATCCCAAGGGTACTAAGCTCCCAACCACCTCGTTTACGAGGACTAACCCGAAGGCACGTAGGTACCTACGCTGCGCACGTTTCTGGACTTTCACCAAGGAGCAATGGAAGCCCACTCACAAACCCATTGTCCCGGTACATCTATGGATAACATTTCAAACCAACCCACAAGCAGATATACAATATATGCATATATATATCATCCAATCCATGAACCATGGAGATCAAACCAAAACATATAAACACATATTTCTATCAAAATGTTTTAGAAGTTGAGACTCAACCCCGAGGGCTAGCTCTAAACCTTCAACAAACACGTTTTCCCAAAACTCTGTTTTGGGACCATCTTTTGAAAACTTATGGTAACCCTTTTTGAAACCATAGAATCTCATAAAAATCTCGGATAAACATCGCACGAGGAAAGCTTGAACAAAAACACATTATTTTCCACACAAAAAAACCAGGTTCAATTGACTGGAATCACCCTCCAGTCGACTGAAAAACACACTGGAAAAGAGAACCCAAAATAGAAGCCATTTCAGTCGACTGACCTCCCAGGTCCAGTCAACTGAACCTCCCACATGATGATCCAGTCGACTAAACTCAAGGGTTCAGTCGACTGAACCAACCCAGATCATGTTTTTGAGCTATGATTTTGGTTTTCAAATCTCAGATCAAGCCTAAAAAATACCCATTTTGATACCTAGGAGCATACCCAAGCTCAAGGCTATCATAAAACCACGAAAGGAACATCCCTCTTTTGATTTCACCCAACCGAACGCCGAAAAACGGTGTTAACCCAAAATTGGATCTAAAACACAAATCATCTTTTCATGCATTTTTACACAGTGAAACAACATAAGATTACATATATATATCCCTCATACAATAGGAGAATCTGAAATCCTACCTCGTGGGTAAAAAACCCAACGTCTCGATCCACGTGTAAATCCGAGCTTCGTCCAAATCAAATTCTGACTGGATGGATGCGAAGCCCTTGATGCCGATACTAAAGATCAGTAGATGGTCCGTCAAAAACCAAGCCCCGGGCCCCCGAGAAGTTAGAGAGAAGGCAGAGAGAAAATTAGAGGAAACTTAGAAGTTAAGTTTTCAAAATATCTTTTTAGAAAATATCTAAGTTCCGATATTTATAGGCCTCCAAAACATCTTTTTTTTTTAATTTTGAAATTCGCACGGCAACTCCTTACATCCCCGGGACTCGACCCCGCATGTTCAGATAAACTTAAACATGCATCAAAGGGAATAAATCATACACCGAACAAATATATGCAAAACACAACATTTACATATAAGTCTCAAAAAGAGACGGGTTTGGGTTTCACAACTCTCCCCCCTTAAGGAATTTCGTCCCCAAAATTCACAACAAGGTCATAAGGTAAAAAGGTTTGGGTATCTAGCACGCATCTCAGACTCAAGCTCCCATGTAGCTTCCTCAGCCCCGTGATGATGCCATAAGACCTTGGCATACGCAATAGTCCTGTCCAGCAATACATGTTCCTTTGTATCAAGAATCCTCACTAGACGTTCCTCATAAGTGACATCATCATCAATCTGCAGCTTTGCCCAATCTAACACATGAGATGCATCAGGCTCGTACCTCCAAAGCATAGAAACGTGGAACACGTTATGTATAAATGCTAACTAAGGTGGCAAAGCCAAACGATAAGCAACCTCTCCAACCCTGTCAAGAATCTCAAATGGTTCAATGAAGCGAAGCGATAGCTTCCCGCTACGACCAAACCTCATCAAACCTCTACGTGGCGAGACCTTCAGAAACACATGATCCCCCAGTGCAAACTCCAAAGGTCACCTCCTCTGGTCTGCGTAACTCTTCTAGCGACTCTGCGCTATCAGTAGGCGCTGGCGTATCATAGCAACCTTCTCTGTCGTCTCCCGTACCATGTCTGGTCCTAAGACAGTGGTCTCTCCCACATCTATCCAACACACGGGTGATCTACACGGTCTCCTATACAAAGCCTCAAATGGTGCCATCCCAATACTGGACTGATAGCTATTATTATATGCAAACTCTGCTAAAGGTAGATGATCCTCCCACGAACCTCTGAAGTCAAGGACACAAGCTCTCAGCATATCCTCTAGAATCTGTATGGTTCTCTCTGACTAGCCATCCATCTAGGGGTGAAAAGCAGTACTAAACATCAAGATCGTCCCCAAGGCCTCATGCAAACTCTGCCAAAAGCGCGAAGTGAAGCGTGGATCTCGATTTGAAACAATAGATACTGGCACTCTGTGCAATCTGACTACCTCCTTGACATACAAGCTACTCAGTCGTTCCACCGAATCCCTCACTCAGATAGGGAGAAAGTGTGCAAACTTCGTCAACCTATCAACCACAACCCACATGGCGTCGTGTCCCCTAGGTGACCGAGGAAGTCTTGACACAAAGTCCATCGTGATGTGCTCCCTCTTCCACTCTGATATAGGCAATGATTGTAACAATCCTGCCAGTCTCTGATGTTTTTCCTTTACCTGCTGGCAGGTGAGGTATCGAAAAACAAACTGGATCACGTCTCTCTTCATCCCTGTCCAACAAAACTGACGACGAAGGTCATGGTACATCTTCGTGCCTCCTAGATGCACGGCAAGACGAGAATGATGACACTCATGTAATAACTCAGCTCAGCATGACTCTTGCACAAACAACTTGCCTGCCAACTTTAAACTTTGATCAAAACCCGTAGTCCATCCTGCTGTATCCTCGCCACTAGCAACGCAGTCTCGTATCATCTGAGCCTCTTGGTCCGTCTGCTGGACCTCTAGCACACATGCTATCAACGCTGGTCGAGTAACTACAAAAAATAAGGTGGCACCCGTCGCGATCTCCCTGAGGCACAAATAAAACTCCCCAACATCTGTAAGCATGTTCCACTCACGTATAGCCACAGAAGCTAACGACCCGTGAGATCTCCTACTGAGCGCATCTGCCACTACATTGTCCTTCCCTGGATGGTACTGCAAGTCAAAGTCGTAGTCCTCCAATAACTCCATCCAACGTCGCTGCCGCAAGTTCAGGTCCTTCTGTGAAAATAAGTATTTTAAGCTCTTGTATTCGGAGAAAACCTTGAAATGTTCACCACAAAGATAGTGACGCCATGTCTTCAAAGCGAAGACCATGGCTACCAACTCCAAATCATGCATAGGATAGTTCCGCTCGTGCGTCTTCAACTGTCGGGAACCATAGGCTACAACCTTACCCTCCTGCATTAGAACACATCTGAGACTATCATGTGAAGCATCACAGTATACAGTATACCCCAAGCCTCGCTCTAGAATGATCAACACTGGCGGACTAGTCAACCTCGTCTTCAACTCCTGGAAAGCTGACTCACAGGACTCACTCTAAGCAAACACAACTCCCTTCCGCGTCAAATGCGTCATCGGTGCAACGAGTCTAGCAGAGTCCTTCACGAACCGTCGATAGTAGCAGGCTAGACCCAGAAAACTACATATCTCAAAGACACTCTTCGATCGCTCCCAACCGATCACAGCATCTGTCTTCGATGAATCCACCGCTACACCGCCTGTCGACCCTACGTGTCCCAAAAATCTCACCTCAGTATCTAGAACTTACACTTCTTGTACTTCACGTACAACCGATGCTCTCTCAAAGTTTGTAAGACGATTCGCAGGTGATCCTCCTGTGCCTCCCTAGTGGGTGAATATATCAGAATATCATTCACAAACACTACCACAAAGCTATCCAAGTAAGGATGAAAGATCTGGTTCATCAGACCCATGAACATAGCTGGCACGTTCGTCAGACCGAATGGCATAACCAGAAACTCATAGTGACCATAGCGAGTCCGGAAGGCGGTCATAGCTATGTCCTCGTCCCTATTCCTCAGCTGGTGATATCCTGATCGCAAGTCAATCTTCGAAAAGCAACTCGAACCCTGCAGCTGATCAAACAAGTCATCTATCCTCGGCATCGGATATCTATTCTTCACTGTCACCTGATTCAGTTTCCTATAATCGATACACAGACGTAAGGATCCATCCTTTTTCTTTGCGAAAAGAGCAGGAGCCCCCCACGGCGAAGTACTCGGACGGATAAACCTTCTGTCTAGCATGTGAAAATTGTATAATGGGACGGATATACCAATTTTCAAATTATTTTTAAGAGTCGTGTGAATCGCGATCTAAAAACCCTTTTCAACTGTTTTTGGGCTCCTATGAGTGAGTCAAAAACATGGTTATATCCTCACTTTCCCGTTTGCATGTGAAAATTATTTTTAAGGCTTGAAAGAGAGTCTAAACCTGCACTTTGGTTTCCGAGCATGTTTTGTTTATATTGCATGCCTGTCTAATTTCTGTTGAGCCTTGGCTCACGAAGTGGAATTTGTTTTTCTTCAGGTACCAGTCACGCTGGTTGATCTGGAGGTGCCGAAGGAGGTGGAAGAGTGTAGTCTTCGTTTTTGTTAGTTTTGTTACATGTATGCTATAACATGTTTTCAGGTGTTGGAGCCGTGTAATATTGTCGTTTGGAATTTATATACAATGCATGTATGTTTTTTTTAGAGTATATTCTCAATTGGGTATCATGTTTGGTTGTTTATGGGTATTTCACGTGTCTTAGAGTTTGGGACGTGACAACTTGGTATCAGAGCTCTGGGTTCGAATACCTATGAGCGGTGGGAAGAGGTTGCATCACTGTGTGAGGTTGATTGCATGTGCTTGACTGCATGTGTTTAGATGTTTTGATAACATGGACGTGATAGCATGCGAGTCATACGTGAATGATGTGTATATGTGAGCATGGGGGTTGAATCTTAGGAGTAATAGTCCTGCCTTTGGCCGTTTGGATTAACAAACTTGGGAGCAAAGTTAGAGACGCGTTTAGCTGACGTAATTTCTAGTAGGGAATCTAAGTAGGTTGTCCAGATTGACGTGTCGTTCTTGTTGGTTCTCCTCAGTATGTGTGGTTGTCTAGCATGAACCTATGTGGCTATGTGTTAGCATGCTTATGTGGTTAAGCGTTTATGTTCATGCTATGTGATGCATCTTATATGTCGTTTTCTTTCATATAGATGCGATGTCGGCGAGATGAGGGCGAGGCCGTGGCCGTGCTATTGGCCAAGGGGATATTCCTATCCCTGATGCTGGGGATGCTAATGCTCCCCAAGGACCTGTTGACATGGTATAGTTGTTGCGTGCGCTGGTGGGTTCCATCGACCAGCTGGTTGAGACCTCTAGAGGTGAGGCAGTTGGGGAGAGGGTGCTTGAGGCGAGGGCTATTGTCGCGATGCGGGAGTTTAGGTGCATGGATCTGTCTACCTTTGCTGGAGAGCTTGATCCTATTGTGGCGACAGAGTGGTTGGAGTTGACGACGTGGATCCTTGACACACTGCAGATTATGGAGGATGAGTTACGGGTTTCTTTTGCCACCTTTCAGCTGAGGGGTGCTGCTCACGCTTGGTGGAAATATGCCAGGATGATTGCAGGAGTTGGGTAGCTTTTACAGGAGTATTTCTAGAGAAATACTTCCCATCTTTGAAGAGAGATTTGTATAGGGAGGAGTTCTACACTCTTATCCAGGGGGCGATGGACATCATGCAGTATGAGTCCAGGTTCACATGCTTATCCCGATTTGCACCTGATTTGGTGAGTACAGACGAGCTGCATTCTATGAGGTTTGAGCGGGGTATGAGACCGGCGATCAGAGAACGTGTGGTAGCGATGGGGATTCGTGTGTTCACGAAGCTGGTGGAGGCAGCAGCGAGGGTGGAGAACACCATGATTGAGATCCGAGCTTCTAGGGAGGCCAGGATACCGCAGGGTGGGTCAGAGGCGCAGACAACTAGGCATTGCAGCAAGAGGTAGAGGCCCTCTGGTCCCAGTTTTCATCCATCTGGATCACAGCAGTTCTCTGCACCATCACCATTAGTGGCTTCGTCAGGGAGGCCAGAGCAGAGAGAGGTCAGATGTTTCCGATGCGGACAGCCGGGGCATCCTGTACCAGATTACCTGCAGCTAAGGCAGTCTTGAGACCCACAGTTGACGCAGGTTCAGAGTTCCATACAAGATCAGTCGTAGGGGACGGAGTTGCCAATTTGTTATAGATGTGGTCAGACTGGACACATCCGCAGGACTTGTCCCTAGAGGGAGGGTGCACCGAGCATGGTTGGTACACCACAGGGTTCGTATGTGTGGGACCGACAGCAGCATCCAGCAGTTCAGACTTCTCGAGCGACGACAGGTGGGGGTGCTTCAGTTCAGTCGGTACGACAACTGACCGTGCTGAGTGGAAGACAGGATAGAGTAGGGTTGCCCCGAGTATATTCACTTCTAGCTCCTGGATCTTTGGGGGCACCGGCCGCGCGTGATGATGCGGATGCTGATCCCTCTCCATTGTACTGAGGTACTTTATGAGTATGAAGGCTTTTGGCCAGTTTTTGTTGTTGCATCTGTTTCGGGTTGGTTATGGATCCCGTGGACGGTGTGTTGTGTGGAGGTAGCGGTTGATGATGATGTGAGGTTGGGGTGTGTTGTAGATCCTAAGTCTTGAGATAGGTTGCCATTGTTTAGGATGCCTGACCTTGTTTGACTATATCCTAGGAATGGTTTGGGTGACCATCTCGTGTACCTGTGTTGATTGTGATCATCGGGTTGTTTCTGTTGACCTTTAGTTGAATTTTGGGGGCAAAATTCTGTTAAGGGGGTAGAGTTGTAAGACCCGACTCGTTTTCTTTTTCGGCGTTTTCGGACGGGCGTTGCGTGTTTTTGTTTGAGCATGTTTTTACTGCTTTTGATGCATGATCGGGCTTAGATATGCATGCGGGGTAGGTTCCCGGGGCCGTAGGCCGTTGTGGCGCAAATCTCAAAAATTTTCAAAAAAAAAAATTTTTGAGGCCTATAAATATCTGGAGTTAGATATTTTTAAAAGATATTTTTTCAAAACTTAACTCATAAGCTTCCTATTTTCTCTCTACCTTCTCTCTAAGTTCTTGGGGGCCCGGGGCTCAATTTTCAACTATCCAACAGCGGATCCATGGTTTTAGCGTCGTGGGCTGCGCAATCATCCGGTCAGAATTTAATTCTAGCAAAGCTCAATTTTGCACGTGGATCAAGGCATCGAGTTTTGACTCACCGATGTAGGATTCTAGACCTGTATGTGTTATAAGGGTGCTATGAGTAATCGGGTGTCTTTTTACCGGTCAGATTATTGTAGATCTAAATTTCTGTAAAGTTGGGTTTTTGGGTTAAAAATTGGGTTTTGTCGATTTTTGTGGATGAAATCAGGTGTCGGGGGTTTCTTTTGAGGTCTTGGAGTTAGGCCTAGGCGTGTGGATGTTCACGGATGTTGATGTGGAGTTTCGAGGCATCTATTCGAGTTTTGGAGGGCTAAACCCGTAGCTTAAAAATGGTTTCTAGGTGAGTTCGGTCGACTGAACTCATAGGTTCAGTCGACTGGATCATAGTTTTTGGGTTCGGTCCACTGGACCGAGAAATTCGGTCGACTGAACTATGCCTTCGTGCGTTTTTGGTTTTCCAGTGTGGTCTTCGGTCGATTGGGGGCTTGGTTCGGTCGACTGAAGTGCTGGGGTGTGTTTTGGTGGTTCTGTGATTGGATTTTGGTTTCCGATTGGCATCCTATTGTATTCAATTGATTAATTTTTGGGAATTGATCAATTCAAATACCTGTGGATTCCTTTTGGGGTTTGGTTAATGGCGTTGTGGTTTCGGGGGTCGTGTGGTGGCCTAGGGTGCTTATGTGATGCCGTCCTCGGGTGTGACGTGCATGGTTAGTTTCGGGTTTGTGGCACGGTTACATGAGTGCTAGTTATGTGCGCGAAGTGTGGGTTCGTGGTTTAGTTTGAGGTGGGGTTCTGGTGAGAATCATCTCGTGGGAGGTTCATGTGTTGATCTCTGGATTAGGTGTTGGTTGTCCCTGTGTGTGGATGGGTCCTGGTTTGTGGACGGGTCGTTCGGGTATCGAATGACGGGTGTGTGTGGCTTATGATGTTTTGTCAGGATATATGGTTATGTGCTTTTATAACTGTTTATTCATGTATGGGTTACATGACATGATATCTAATGTGTATCGTGGTTGCATGTTGTAGAACTCAGAGTTTTATTAGGCATGGGTGTGAAGGATTTGTGGGGGCACATGCATGTAGTGTATGTGGTATGTAATATGCATTTAAATTCTGATTAGGTTATGCATAGGAATGTTCGGTGTTATCCTGTAATTCAGTGTTATCTTGTCATATGCAGTGTTATCCCGTGGTATGCGGTCTTATCCCGTGGCATGCGGTTTTATCCCCTGGTATAATTCGTAGTCTGTGGTCCTATTTGTGGCTTGCGATAAGGTGTGCAGTTTTATCCTGTGGTCTGGGTTACGATTTTATCCCGTGGTGTGCGGTCTTATCCCGCAGTGTACGGTTTTATCCCAAAAATGTATACTTATGTATGGGTCTTTATCTCAGTGTTAGGACTGTGGTTGTGGCATGTGAGGGACAATTGCATGTATCATGGATTGCATGTACTATATCATGGGATGGATAGACCAGTTTTCAAATTATTTTTAAGAGTCGTGTGAATCGCGATCTAAAAACCCTTTTCAACTATTTTCGAGCTTCTGTGAGTGAGTCAAAAACCTGGTTGTATCCTCGCTTTTCCGTTTACATGTGAAAATTATTTTCAAGGCTTGAAAGAGAGTCTAAACCTGCACTTTGGTTTCCGAGCATGTTTTGTTTATATTGCATGCCTTTCTAGTTTTTGCTGAGCCTCGGCTCACGGTATGGGATTTATTTTTCTTCTGGTACCAATCACGCTGGTTGATTTGGAGGTGCCGAAGAAGGTGGAAGAGTGTAGTCTTCCTTTTTGCTAGTTTTGTTACATGTATGCTATAACATGTTTTCAGGTGTTGGAGCCGTGTAATGTTGCCGTTTGGCATTTATATACAATGCATGTATGTTTTTTTTAAGTGTATTCTCGGTTGGGTATCATGTTTGGTTGTTTATGGGTGTTTTATGTGGCCCGGAGTTTGGGGCATGACAGCATGTCTGCAAGATTGTACGCCTACATGAGTTATCAACCTCTATTGCATCTGACCAAGAACCATGTCTCACCCTCAGATTGACGGATAATCCAAATGCACCATTCAGACCGTTGAAGATATGCTGAGAGCCTACGTAATGGAACTTTTCAAAAGAGGTTGGGAGAAACACTTATCGCTCGTCGAGTTTGGCTACAACGCCCGTTGTCAAGCCAGTATTGGTATGCTACCATACGAAATGCTCTACGAAAGATTGTATAGATCAATCGTATGTTGGGAAGAAACCAGAGAGACCAACTAGCTAGGACCGGACATTGTACTCAAGACGACCAAAGAGATCAAGTTAGTTCAACAATGCCTTGGCAACCCACATAGCCGATTAAAGAGTTATGCTGACTAACGCCGAAAATCCCTATAACTCAAAGTTAGAGACCATGTATTTCTCAAGATTTGGCCACGCCGAGGAATTATTCAATTCAAAAAGAAAGGAAAGAGGTCACCTAGATACCTTGGCCCCTTCGAAACCCTAGCCAGAGTTGGAACAGTTACCTACCATTTTACTCTGCCACCTTAGCTAGCAGATGTTCACAACGTATTCCATGTCTCGATGTTGCGAAAGTATGAACCTAGACCTAACTCACACCCTTAATTGGGAAGAGCACCAGATTGACGAAGACGCAACCTTTGAATAATGACTGGTGAAGATTCTCGACCACCATGCTAGAGTACTCAGAGGAAAAACATCTCTGCTCGTACGTGTGTTATGGAGACACAATCAAAAATCAACTTGAGAACGTGAGGACGACATGCGAGCTGAGACCCTGACCCGTTTTCCTTTTTTTAATGTTTTTTGATGTGCATTTCGTGTTTTTGTTGTAGCATATTTTTATGCTTTTAGATGCATGATTGGGGTTAGATATGCATGCGGGGTTAGTTCCCGGGGCCGTGGGACGTTGCAGTACGAATTTTGAAAATTTTCAAAAAAAATATTTTAGAAGCCTATAAACATCTAGAATTAGATATTTTCAAAACTTCTCCAATAAGTTTCCCTTTTTTCTCTCTGCCTTCTCTCTAAGTTCTCGGGGGCCTAGGGCTCAATTTTTGACAATCAAACAACGGATCCTTGTTATTGCCATGGTGGGCTATGTGTTCATCCAAATAGAATTTCATTCTAGCAAAGTTTGGTTTTGCACATGGATCGAGACATCGAGTTTTTAATTCACCGAGGTAGAATCCTAAACTCCCATGTCTTATAAGGGTGCTACGTGTAATCGTGTGTGTTTTTACCGGTTAGAAATGCATGAGAAATCGATTTATATTTTAGAAAATTGGGTTTTGGTTTTAAAAAGCGGGTTTTGTATTGTTTCGGTTGGATAGAATCGGGTGTTGAGGTTTTTCGTTCGGTGGTTCTTGATGTTTCGGGCTTGTGTATGTCCGTGGCTGTTAAATATATGCGAATCAGTAGGTTTATGAGTGTTTTGAAGCATCATAGTGGGTGCTGGAGAGTTTGGGGCTTAGAGCACTCATGAACGGTAAAATCTAGGTTTTTCTCGGGTGGTAGCTCGCTCGAGCGCCAGACGTCTGCTCGAGCAGACTAGCTGCGTAGGGCCGTTTTGTTTTGATGTTATCTCCCTTGTCTGGACTCAGAATTGGATCATTCTTGTACTCAAATCAAAGCCCCAGAAGTCTTCTTTTCAATGACACCTCTCTCACATTAAAATTCTTTTTTTTTAAAATGTTATGACCAAAAGAGTGAAGGTATGTCAAAATTTCTAAATCATTTTTCACCTGTTTTTGTCCGAGTGTTTGGAAAAAGGTTGTTTTTCATCCTTGCTGGAGCTTTTTATCAAGTTTCTTATTTCTTGGGGGCGTCATGGGCTTGTGTTGGGCATGTGTAGGCATCGTGGGCTTGTGTTGGACGCGTGTGGGCGTCGTGGGTTTGTGTGGGTTTGTGTTAGCCGTGTTGGGCGTGTGTGGTTTCATGTTGGCCGTGTTGGTCGTGTGTTGGTCTGGGTTATGATGTGTTGGTGGTTGGGTCCATGGTTTCCAATTGATTTTCAATGGTACACGGTTGATTAATTATGGAAATAGTCTACTTAAATACTGTTGGATTCTTTTTGGGGTTCAGTTGGTTGTGTTGTGCCTTTGGGGGTAGTGTCGTGGCCTCGGGTGTTTGTTAGTCCTCGGGGGTGACGTGCATGGTTAGATGCGGGTTTTTGGTACACGGTTGTGTGCGTGGTGGTTTATACATCGTTGCATGTGGGGGTTTGGTTTTGCTTCTTGGTTTGGGTTTCCTCCCAGCGTTGACCGCTCGAGCAGTGGTTGTGCGCTCGAGTGGGGGTGTGGCAATGTACTATGTCGGTAGGGCACCGCTCGAGCAGTGGTTGAGCGCTTAAGGGCTTGAGTGGTCTTGGCCTTCGGGTTAGGCTTGGTTTTGTGGGTTGTCGGTTGTCCATGTGAGTGGATGTCGGGTTATTTAACGGGTGGCATCATGATGTGAAGTTATATATGGCTATGTGCATTTGTAACGGGCTTGGTGCATTTATAACTCTAGTTTATTTATGTACAGATTATGTAAGTGGATTACAAGGCTTGATGCCGTTATGTGTAACGTGGTTTATGCTTTAAAATGCAGAGTTTTATAGGCATGTATGTGTGGGTTATGAGAAACAGATGCATGTGGTGCATGTTGCATGAGTTGTAAGTGTTGTGCAAGTCGCGTGTGTAGCATGTGACGTAGTCTGTAAAACGTAGTGATAGTACGTAGTTATGTTCATTTAAATCATGTTTAGGTTATGCATAGGTGTATGGAATGGATAGATGAACATGTGGTTCGGTGAATGTTAGCTCTGGCTGACGGTGCATTGACGAGGGCTATGGTCCTTCGGTTTTAGTCCGAGAAGATTACGTTAGGGCTACAGTCCTTCGTGTTTCAGTCCGAGAAGATTACGTTAGGGCTACAGTCCTTCAGTCTCTTTCCGAGAAGATTGCGTTGGGGTTATAACCCTTCGGTTAAAGTCCATAAAGAGGTGTTCGATAGGGCTATGGTCCCTCGGTGAAAGTCCATAAAGATGCATTGACGGGGGCTACAGTCCAGCGATGAAAGTCCGAGAAGATTCATGTATTGCATGTATTGCATATCGGAATGGATAAACCAAACTTTTGTAAAAATAAAAAAAAATAAATGTATCAACGGCCTGCGGGAGTCGAAATACAAGAATCATTTTCGGGGCTCTTATGAGTACAATATGGTTTTTATCCTCGCTTTCCCGTTACTTGTGAAAATTGTTTTAAAGGCTTAAAAGAGAGTCTAAAACTGCACCTCGTTTTCCTAGTATGTTTAGCTTATATTGCATGCCTGTCTAGTTTCTGCTGAGCTTTAGCTCACGGTGTAAGATTTGATTTTTCTTCAGGTACCGATCACACAGGTTGATTAGGGGTTGCTGGAGAGGTGGAGGAGCTGTAGTCTTTTTTTTTGTTCTTTCTATTACATGTATGCTATAACATATTTTTCGGTGTTAGAACCGTGTAATGTAAGCCATTTGTCGGTTATATACAATGCATGTTTGTTTTATATTGAGCGTGTTCTCGGGTTGGGTGTATGTATGGTTGTTCGTCGGTGTTTCACGTGACCCAGAGTTTGTGGCATGATATATTGGTATCAAAGCTTTGGGTTCGAATACCTAGAGCCGTGGGAAGAGGGTGTATCTCGTGTGAGGTTGATTGCGTGTGCTTGATTGCATGTGTTTAGACGTTTTGATAACATGAACGTGTCAGCATGTTAGATATGTGAATGATGTGTATATGTGAGCATGGGGGTTGAACTGTGGGATTGATTAGTCTTGCCTTTGGGCGTTTGGATTAACAAACTTGGGAGCCAAGCTAGAAACGCGTTTAGCTGACGTGATTTCTAGCAGGGAATCTAAGTAGGTTATCCAGATTGACGTGTCATTCTTGTTGGTTTGCCTTGGTATGTGGGGTTGTTTAGCATGAATCTATGTGCTTATGTGTTAGCATGCTTATGTGGTTTATGCTATGTGCTGCATCTCATGTTATGTCCTTTTAATATAAACGTGATGTTTGTGCGGAGAGGGCGAGGCCATATTCGAGGCCGTGACCATGGGTTTGGAGTTGGTGGTGGACCCCGTGGGTGGTGAGTTGTGTTGAGGCAGCGGTTGGTGATGATGTGAGGTTGGGGTGAGTTTTAAATCCCATGTCCTTGAGATAGTTGGCCGTTGTTTAGGATACCTAACCTTGTTTGACTATATCCTAGGAATGGTTCGGCTGACCATCTCCTGTGCTTGTGTCGATTGTGATCGACGGGGTTGTTTTGTTTTGACCTTGAGTTGAATTTCGGGGACAAAATTCCTTTAAGGGGGTAGAGTTGTAAGACCCTGACCCGTTTTCCTTTTTCAGCATTTTTCGACGAGCATTTTGTGTCTTTGTTACAGTATGTTTATATGTTTTTAGATGCATGATCGGGGTTGATATGTATGCGGGGTTGGTTCCCGGGACCATGGGATGTTGCGGTGCGAATTTCAAAAAATTTTAAAAATATATATTTTGGAGGTCTATAAATATCTGGAGTTAGATATTTTCAAAAGATATTTTCAAAACTTCTACAGTAAGTTTCATTTTTTTTCTCTCTGCCATCTCTCTAAGTTCTCGGGGACTCGGGGCTTGATTTTTGACGATCAAACAACAGATTCTTACTATTGGCACGGTGGGCTATGCGTTTATCCAGACAGAATTTCATTCCGACAAAGTTCGATTTTGCACGTGCATCGAGACATTGAGTTTTTAACTCACCGAGGTAGGATCCTAGACTCTCATGTCTTATAAGGGTGCTGCTGCGTAATTGTGTCTTTATACCGGTTAGAAATACATGAAAAATCAATTTATGTTTCAAAAAATCGGGTTTTGGTTTAAAAAGGGGGGTTTTGTGTTGTTTCGATTGGATATAATCGAGTTTTGAGGTTTTTCGTTAAGTGGTTCTTGATGTTTTGGGCTCGTGTATGTTCGTAGGTGTTAAATATATGCAAATCGATAGGTTTATTAGTGTTTTGAAGCGTCATAGTGGGTGTTGGAGAGTTTGGGGCTAAGAACACTCAAAAACAGCAAAATCTGGGTTTTTCTCGGGTGGTATCTCGCTCGAGCGCCCGACGTCCTCTCGAGCAGACTAGCTGCACAGGGCCATTTCTTTTTATGTTATCTCCCTCGTTCAGACTCGGAATTGGGTCTTTCTTGTACTCAAATTGAAGCTCCAGAAGTCTTCTTTCCAATGACACCTCTCTCACATTAAAATTCTTTTTGTAGAAAAAGTTATGACCAAAAGAGTGAAAGTATGTCAAGATTTTCAAATCGTTTTTCACCCGTTTTGGCCGAATGCTTGGTAAGAGGTTGTTTTTCATCCTTGCTGGAGGTTTTTATCAAGTTTCTTGTTTCTTAGGGCGTCGTGGGCTTGAGTTGGAAGCGTGTGGGCGTCGTGGGTTTGTGTGGGTTTGTGTTAGCCGTGTTGGGCGTGTGTGGTTTCGTGTTGGCCGTGTCTTGGTCTGGGTTATGATGTATTGGTGGTTGGATCCTTGGTTTTCAATTGATTTTCAATGGAACTCGGTTGATTAATTGTGGGATTAGTTGACTGAAATACTATTGGATTCTTTTGGGGTTCGGTTGGTTATGTTGTGGCTTTGGGGGTCATGTCGTGGCCTCAGGTGTTTGTTAGGTGCCGTCCTTGGGGGTCACATGCATGGTTAGATGCGGGTTTTTGGTACACGATTGTGTGCGTGGTGGTTTGTGCATCGTTACGTTCAGGGGTTTGGTTTTGCTTCTTGGTTTGGGTTTCCTCCTAGCGTTGACCGCTCGAGCGGGAGTGTGGCAGTGTGCTATGTCGGTAGGGGACCGCTCGAGCGGTGGTTGAGCGCTCGAGAGCTTGAGTGGTGTTAGCCTTTGGGTTAGGCATGGTTTTGTGGGTTGTCGGTTGTCCATGTGAGTGAATGTTGGGTTGTTTGACGGGTGGCGTCATGATGTGAAGTTATATATGGCTATGTGCATTTATAACTGGCTTGGTGCATTTATAACTCTAGTTTATTTATATACAGATTTTGTAAGTGGATTACATGGCTTGATGCCGTTATGTGTAACATGGTTTATGCTTTAAAACGCAAAGTTTTATAGGCATGTATGTGTTGGTTATGAGAAACAGATGCATGTGGTGTATGTTGCATGAGTTACAAGTGTTGTGTGAGTCGCGTGTGTAGCATGTGACATGATTTGTGAAACGTAGTGATAGTATGCGATTTTATACATTTAAATCATGTTTAAGTTATGCATAGGTGTATGGCATGGATAGATGAACATGTGGTTCGGTGAACGTCAGCTCTGGCTGACGGTGCATTGACTAGGGGTATGGTCTTTCAGTTTCAGTCCAAGAAGATTATGTTAGGGCTATGGTCCTTCGATTTCAGTCTGAGAAGATTATGTTAGGGCTACGGTCCTTCAGTCTCAGTCCGAGAAGATTGCGTTGGGGTTACGACCCTTCAGTTAAAGTCCGTAAAGAGGTGTTCGATAGGGCTACGATCTCTCGGTGAAAGTCCGTAAAGATGCATTAACGAGGGCTGTGGTCCATCTGTGAAAATTCGAGAAGATTCATGTATTGCATGGATAGACCAAACGTTTGTAAAAACAAAAAAAAAATGTATCAACGGCTTGCGGGAGTCGAAATACAAGAATCATTTTCGGGGATCTTGTGAGTCCAATATGGTTTTATCCTCGCTTTTTCGTTGCTTGTGAAAATTGTTTTAAATGCTTGAAAGAGTGTCTAAAATTGCATCTCATTTTCCTCACATGTTTAGCTTATATTGCATGCCTATCTAGTTTCTGCTGAGTTTTGGCTCATGGTGTGTGATTTGATTTTTCTTTAGGTACTGGTCACGCAGGTTGATCAAGGGTTGCTGGAGAGGTAGAAGAGCTGTAGTCTTCCTTTTTATTTTTTCTGTTACATGTGTGCTATAACATACTTTTCAGTGTTAGAATCGTGTAGCCATTTGGCGGTTATATACAATCCATGTATGTTTTATATTGAGCGTGTTCTCAGGTTGGGTGTATGTATGATTGTTTATGGGTGTTTCACGTGACCTGGAGTTTGGGGCGTGACACGAGCAAACTATCCACAACTTTTTACAAATGAAGGTACGATGCGAAATTTCGTGGTCGAAATTTATTTTAACTAAATTGTAAGGATTCGGTTCTAAACTATAGGGTTAACAACGGCAATATATATATATATACTAAATACATATATGTCATGTCTGAGACCACTTAGGAGTATGTGCCAATTTTATTTTAATAAAATAAAATACAATATCTCAAATCAAATCAAATCAAATTTCAACTTTCAAGAAAAGATAATTATATTTTCATAACTTTAAAAAATAATAATAACAATAATAATAATAATAATAATAATCATCATCATCATCATCATTATAATAAAATAGTATTAAATAATAAGAATAATAGAAGATAAACATATAGCCAAATAATAATAATAATAATAATAATAATAATATAATAATAATAATAATAGAAATCAAAAGGTTTAAAATAATAATAATGTATAAAATATTAAATTACAGAATAATAATCTCACTACCAACTCACACATATTCTCCAACAAAATTTTATATATAGAAGTATATATATAAAAGAGAATATATAAATAACAATAATAATTAAAGTGATACCATGTGACTACAACACATAATTATATATTCAAAAAAATAAAAATAAAACAAGCCTTATTATTATTATTATTATAGTACATATATATATATAAAGAGACTATATAAACTCATGTGTAAGTAATGATGACAACTCTCTCTCTCTCATTCTCTACAACAATAAATAGTGTAGAAAATCTCAAAAAGTATAAAAAAAAGAAGTTATTTTTAATATTTTAATCAAAAAGAATTCTAAAAGTAATCTACATTTATATATTATATGGGAATTAGCATATATA
This sequence comes from Heliamphora exappendiculata, assembly GCA_034768845.1. Taxonomy (NCBI): domain Eukaryota; kingdom Viridiplantae; phylum Streptophyta; class Magnoliopsida; order Ericales; family Sarraceniaceae; genus Heliamphora; species Heliamphora exappendiculata. The sequence continues at coordinate 17,938 of JAOTRH010037025.1, forward strand.
TATATGTATATATATACACACAAAATTTCTACAATATTAAATAAATATATATACAACTTAATAAATTAAAATTTTAATACTAGTTTGGATACTTTAAAAAAAAAGACTTAATATATCACAATCAATAATGTCAAATCTCTACAACACAATCACAATCTCAAACATAAACTTATTATATACACAAATATTTATATACATATAATAAAAAATCTCTACAATACACCTAATATAATAATCACTAAATAATTAAACCTTTACAATAATATAATAACCAACAAAGTATTAAATCCCTACAACACTATACTCAATTTAAAAAATAATAATAATAATAATTTTTTATTATTAATTATGTGATAACAACACAAACTCTAACACAAGCTATGTATATATAAGTATACATACATACTTAAGAGAATCTCTTCAACAAGCACAATAAAATAATTAATAAATCTTAATTCTCTACAATACTCAATTCTCATTAAAATGATCAAAAGTAACACTATAAATGTATAGGTATATATATGCAGGAGAATATGTATATATAATTATACTTTTCTCTATAGCCTAATAAAATAATCATGAAACAAAAAAAAGTTACTTTAGTAGATAATAATCAAAACTAAAAAGTGACTTTAGTGCATAAAATAATTAAATAAACAAAAAGATAATTTTATATATATATATATATATGTACATGTGTATGTGTAAATCTCTACAAGTAACCTAATATTATAATCAAAAGTAACAATCTAATTTAATAATATAACTTTTAGCCAACTTGTATATTAGCATAAAAAAATTTAATACAACATATAAATAACTAAATAATGATAAAATAATATTAAATCATGAAATAAAGTTTTAAAACCTAAATTCATCAAATTAAATTAAAACATATATAAAAGTAATTAAAAATGTATACCAAGTTATAAAATTATACCGAAACCAAATTTTGACTCAATAACCTCAATAAAATAATACTATAGTTAAACTAAAAAAAATTACGTACAACTCCTAAAATTATTATATTAATTCAACTATTTAATATTCATAGTTAAAAATATACATTAAGTAAATTTTTGGATATAATTCTCGAATAATGTAGTACATATATATCATTAAATATGTAATAAAATAAAAATATATAATAAAATTTAAAATTGGAGCCTAAAAACCCCTATTGCCAGCCACTTTGTGCACTTACACACTTAATCCCAAATTTTTTAACATTGTGTGATACTCCTTTTATTTGCATGCAATATGAGTGGCCAAAACCACCACCCATCTTACACAAGCATCATTTGCCTTCCATTAACATTTTTTTTAAACTTATAAAGGGCCCCTCCCCCTCCTTGTTCGGCACTTACCCTTCCCAAAATCAGAAAATTCTTTGCTCCATTTGTTAAGTGTTAGAGTAAGGAGTTAGAGAGAGAAAGTGACGAAAAGTCTTATGTTCTTTAAGTTCTTGGTAGTTCTTGAGTGCTTCTTCAAGGTTCATTCACGTCCATCATCCATCAAGCATTACCAAGGTAGAAACAATATCTTTATACCTTTATTTTTCATTTACAAGTCTTCTCTCATCTCCTACTCTCATCAAAATTCAAGATCCATGCTCAAACTCATGTTTTTTTCATACTTAAATCTGTCCAGAAAGAGTTTTTTTTAAAAATCCGATTTTTGCTATTTGTTTTGAGTGATTTAGACACATCAAAAGTTTTTAAAATTTTTACTGTAATTTTATGTATATATTATTTGCTTGCACGAATTTTCTTTAGATTCAAATCTTTTCTATTATTTTTCTAAAAATAGAGAAGTAATCGGGTTAAAATGGTTGTTTGGACAGACTATTTTGAATCCATACCATTTACTATAATAGTAAGCTCTCAGTGTGATTTTTATGTGGTTGGATAGATAAACATCTTTTATTTTTAACCCCATTGGAATCAACCCGTTTGCATATGTATAGAGAAAATGGCAACGATTCTCCCAAAGTGTGTCGAATCTGGACACTGTTTTGTAGAATATTTATTATAAATTCAAAAAAACATGAAAAAAATGCAAGGTCAAGTTTCTGAGCTTCTAAACTCATAGATCTACCACCATTAAAATTTTAAAAATGAATATTTAAGTCTAAGTCCTCCTTTCTATTTTTGAAATCACTGGGTTTTCATGTCATAGTTCTGGAAATTTTTCTCTACACTATCACAGAAATTTGTTTTACTAAAACCGAGGCCTTAGAGGCAAAAATTGAAAAAGTGTAAAGCATAAAAAGTGTTCAGAACATCCCTAATAGGGTGGTTATCAAATATCAGATTTTATTTTCAAGTCTAAGTAATTTAAAAATCCTAAAATCAGTAGCTAAAACCTGAAAATCCTGAATATGATTAAATGTGATTTTGCTTTAATGCTATTGTTTGCGGTTTTCCTATGTTGTGTTATGCATGGTTAAATAATTAGAATGTATAATATTGTCTTGATATATTTAAATGATTTTAGTGGTGGAATTATCTACATGCAAATTTGGTTAAATCGTTTGATCTATGCACATTGTGATTTAGCCTAAATATTTTGAGGTGATTTT